>VYZT01044762.1:177544-230309 GCA_013400735.1 Pomatostomus ruficeps
TTTTTCCCCCATCCCTTTCCCCCATCTCCTTTTCGCCCATTCCTTTCCCCCCATTCCTTTTCCCCATCCCTTTTTCCCCGTCCCTTTCTCCCATACCTTCTTCCCCTATCCCTTTCCTCCCATCCCTTTTCCCATCCCTTTTTCCCAGTCCTTTTCCCAATCCCTCTCCTCGCTCCCCGCCCGCCCGGCCCGCACAGCGCCCGCTACGACGTCTCCACCTGGCGGCCGCCGCGGGAGCTGCAGCGCGTCCCCGCGGGCCGGGTCGGGTGACACGGGGGTGACACGGGGGTGACACAGCCGGTCACTGTGGGGACACGGCCGGTCACCGTGTGGACACCGCGGGGGGGACGCTGAGGGACGTGGGGGGCACAGGAGTGCTGGGTGAGGCACCGCAGGGAGGTCACAGCACCCCTGGGCTGAGCTGTGCCCGGCCTCACCCTCGCTGTCCCCCGGGTGCCCGGGCCCCTCCACCGGCCGCATTTCTGCCTCGGCTCCTCATTCCGCTCGCATTTCCCCTACAATTAGCACATGCTCTTTAATTAATTTTCCTCTTGTATTGCTTCGCCCGAATTATCTCAAGCCCGGCGCCGTTCGCGTGCTCAGGGCGGATAACGCTGCTATTTATGGCTTTCCCTGTCGATGCTGCGGCTCGGGAGGCCGGGACGGCCCCTTCTCCCCCGGGCCGCATCCTGTTCTCAGCGCAGGGACGGGCCAGAGCTCAGGAATTGTCTGTCCTTGTCCCCAACCTCGGGCCAGCCGCCCCCCAGCTCTCTTGGCAGGTGCCAGCTCTTCCCAAACCCCTGAGCTGGGCAAATCCTCCCGGCCATAACCGCGGTGCTGTAACATTCTGAGGGAAAACGGAGCTGAATCGGGCAAAGCTGCTGCACCAAATCTGTCTGGAATAAGCTGGAAACACCAAGGGGAGAGCGACAAAACCCTCCCAAAGCTCCTGAGGATGGGGAGAGCGACAAAACCCTCCCAGAGCTCCTGAGGATGCTGCCGGCAGAAAGGAGCTGTGGGCGAGTGTGGTGGGCAAGGGAAGGATGTCCCCAAAACCTCACTCAGTGGAACTGGGGCGCAGGGGTGTGACAGAGGGCACAGAAAGCAGAGGAGACGAATTTCAGCCAGGAGCCAGCACCAGAGCACGTGGGTGACCCCCACGGTGACCACCTCTGGCAGCTTCCAACTGCAGCTCCGAGCAGCACAGGAATCCATCTTTCCACCTTTAGTATGCATTCCCCCTTTAAAATAATCATTACCAATAAACAAATACAGCAGCCAGCGTATATAAGCATCAAATTAAGTAGCTACATGCATCCGTTATATTTGATATAGCCTTGTTAACTGGAAATTCCCAGGTTTGGAATATGTATTGATTTCAGCAAACATATATTATTTTACTGTAAGTACCAACAGCCATTGTAGTTAATATACAACAGTTTAATTTAAAATGCATTAGTTTAATAAAAATGCATAAAACAGGAGGGAATTGCATTAGCTTCAATAAAAAAAAATTCAATTTCAGAAATATTATCCAGTGTTAAAATGCATTGATTTCCTAGGAAAAATGTATTGGTCAGAGGTAATTTACATTGGTTGGGATGGGAACGTCCCGGAGTGTATACATATGTATTAGTTTAGTCAAATGCGCCTGATCACAGGGGAAAAAAAACCTGGTTGGAGCAAAGGATATTCATAAGGAAGGGGCAGGGAGCGAGCGGCGGAGCGTCCTGGCCCTCTGAGGTGGCTGTTCCTGGGCAGCCCTGGGGCTGGACACGCCCGCGGATGCTCAGAGCGGGGGTCCCGGGCCGCTGCTGGGGTCCCCGGGACACCGGGAGCTGTTATCGGCCCCGGGCAGGCCCGGCTGGGGCCGCGGCCGCGCCTCGCTCAGGCGGAGCCCGCGCCCGGCGCGGAGCGGGGGTTAATCAAATCCTTTTGACTCCATTTTTTATCGAGCTCAAGAGGGGCTGGCCTATTAATTAGAAAGGCTTTTTCATGTAAAACACAGGCTCTTTTGCAGATAAGAAGGGGCGATGCTTGATTTTTGCCGTGGCACGGATCCGTGCGTTGTTCCTCGACATCCATTCACAGGCTGCAGCCACTTCCCGCAGCTCTTTTGTTCGCTGCAAGGCTCCAGAGGCAGATTTGTGCACGCAGACGCGTTTAAAGCACTCAGGGTTTCCTGGGGGCCAACAGGACCCCCAATATCCGCAGGAGGAGAGGGATGTGGTGTGCCTGGAGGCGCTTCCAGCTGCGGGCTGGACCAGGGTCCTTCCGGGAGAGCAGGATCCGGCCCGTGCCGCACGGGGGATTTCAGCTGACTGCAAGAAGTGAGCAGGGGAGCAAATGCAGCGTCTTACAAAATACCAGAAACCCCGGCAGCCACCCGCACCCCATCCCCGTCCCGGGTTTCTGTGCCACCCTCAAAGCCCCCAACCCCACACAACCTGGGCAGCACAGGGGAGAGACCCGAGGCGGGCCTCTTCCAGGCTGGGCAGGCAAAAAATGGTTATTCCTGGAAAAAATAATATTCTGGGAGATCTCCACAGCCCCAGGGGTTCCTCCTGCGCCGCCAGCCGTGCCCCGGCACGGACAGGGAGCCGGGGACGGGGACAGGCAGCGCCCGGGCGGCGCCGGTGGCTCCGTGGCCAGCCAGTCCTGTGAAAGCGCCACACATCACTTCCCTGATGCTTATGGATTTTTCCTTAATGCCACAAATTAAGGTAATTGCTGGCCGATGAATCCGGCTGAACTTGGCAGGACGAGGGACCGTCCGTGCCGAGATTGATCCCCCTCATCCCCGGCTGTGCCCGGGGCTGCTCCTGGCCCCAGCTCTGCCCCCGTGGCTCTTCCTCCTGCCCTTCTGCTCACACGGAGCCCAAACCACATCCTGAAATGCCTTCCCTGAGCTGCAGCTCCATCCACACGAGGGGGTCATTCCCGGATCAGGAGTTTTTCTCCTCTCCAGGCACTTTTCCCTACCCATTTCCCTGCTGCCTGCCGAAACCCTCCCCGTAACGCCATTCTCGCTGGCTCGGCCGCGGCAGCCGGGCGGCGAGTGCCAGGGATTAAACACGATATTTGTGACCTCCGGGAGAACACGGGCAGCGTCTGGGCAGAGCCCGGAGTTCCAGGCGTCTGGTTTCACAATCCCTTTTGTTCCCAGCCCTGCCCCAGCCCACCCTGCTGGCCCACAGCCCTCCTCGGCATGCGGAGGGGACAATGCCGGGCAGCGAGGCCGGCAGCCCCCGCGGCCACCAGCGGGTCACGGCCATGCCAGGCGCCGCAGGGCTTCGGGGCTGGCGAGCACCCTCGGGCTGGCAGAGCCATTCCCACCCCAGCGTGCCCGTGCATCCGCCTCCCGCCTCATCCCGGGCTGGGCGGCAGGGAGGGGAGGTAACACGGGCGGGCTAAAAATACTGAAGACAAAAAGGAACCACGGAACAGCCCGGTCCTGGCAGCCACCGGCCCTGCGCCACAAAGACAGCGGACATGGAAGAGGCTTTGTGGGATTGCTGCCCGCCTGCCCGTGGGTTCCTTGTTGCTGCAGGAATGCTCAGCCGGAGGGTCTGGGCTCCGTGAGTGTCACCGCTCCCGGGTGCTGCAGGACGTGTCCCCGGGACAGAGCCCGGGACGGGGAGAGTTAAATGTGTGTGTCCCACCGGGACCAGGGCGAGCAAATGTTCGGCTTAAGTGGGTGACAGGTGCCTCGGAGGGGGGTGACACATGAGAGAGGAGCTCTCCGTGCCCGCCCGGCCCTGTGGGAGCTCAGCATCCGCCTCCGGCCTCGCCCGGCGCTCCGGGATGGGGCTGCAGGGGGGTGTTCCCCATCCGGCCACGGGCAGGGTGACCAGGCAGCTGCTTCTGCTCCTGGAGCATCCCAAGCGATGGGACCCCAGCGCAGGGGGGCTGCTCTGCCCCCAGCAGCCGAGCAGCTCCCGGCTGTGCCGTGCCAGCGCTGCCGTGGGGCACCAAAGCTCTCAAAGACGCCTGGAAGCACCGAAGGAAAACATCCCTGTCCCAAGGCTTGCGGGATTGCAGCGGAGGGGTCCCCTGGGGCCAAGCCCTCCCTGCGTGTCCCAGCGGAGGGGACAAGCCCGGCGCCAGCCCGAGTGACAAAGGCAGGTGGGATTGTCCCCGCGCAGTCCCGGCTCAGCATCCCCGGTGTGGGAGCTGGGGGCCACCCGGCGCTTCGTTAACCTTGAAACCCTCCCGGGCTCACATGTCACGTCAGCCGGTGACAACAACAAGCTGCTATTCCAGATTAGACAGAGAGGGACAGAGAAAGGCAGAGACAACAGGGTTGGGGGCGGCCAGGTCACCTATTACAGCCAAAAGTGGGCATGGGGCTATTTTTAACCCCGAGGGGGGTGTATTTATTGTTTCAGCCGGGGGGAGCGAGGGAGTGCCTCCGGGACACCCCTCACGGTGACATCGGCGCCCGAGCGAAGCCATGGTGAGTACAGGGAGCCCAAAGCTCCAGCAGGAGGAGATGAAATCCTTTCGATTTTTCACCAGAATAGCTTTAATGGGCAGGGAGGCAACAGGGACTTGAGGGTCCTTTCTGCCCTGGAAAGGGGGTGAGAAAATTGGGGAGCATCTGGCTGCATCAGCCAGATGCTGATCTCACAGGGAACAGAGAGTGGTCTCCCACAGTAGCAGAGCTTTTGAATGAGGGCAGAGGTTTTGGGGGTCCAAATGCCATTTTTCTCCTTTCCCTTCTTTCAGGCAGCATTTGTCCCCCCAAACCCTCCTCCTGACAGACTTCCCGGGAGAGGAAACGGCTGCAGGAGCGGGCGCTGGAATGAGGGCTAATGGGCAGGGTGGGACAGCGAGGGGCTCTTCAGTCCTCTTTAAAACACACATTGACCCATTTCTGGTTGCTTCGAGCCTCAGTGCAGGAGGAGGCAGATTTTTAATTAAGCCACATTTTAATATGTGCACAGCAGGGTAAAGAAGCACCGACCGACCGCAGCCCTCGTGTGCAGCCTCAGCAGTGCTCCCAAAGCCGGGGTTCCGGCGGGGATATCTCACCCCAGCACTGACCCTTTTACCTGCCGCAGGGAGAAGTGATTTCACTCCTCGTTTTACCTTGCACCTATTTGGCTCAATGCACCAGGAGCTGTAATTTAAGCAGGAATCTTAATGTCCCTCAGTATCCCAGAGCTGGAGGGGGAAATCGCCAAGCCGCAGGGAAGAGAGCTCCAGCCCAGAGCTACCACGAAGGAGTCACAGCTAAGAGCAGGGCACTTTCAAGCTTTTATTTCACCCCATAAAAAGCCAGTGAGTCAATGGTACATACTTGGACCCCTGCAGGCACCCAAGAAAGCCAAGAAGAGGATTGAAGGCGCTAATTCCAATGTCTTCTCCATGTTCGAGCAGGCCCAGATCCAGGAATTCAAAGAGGTAGGTGGGTTTGGTGGGAAGGACCGAGGGTCCTTGGTGAGATGTGACCTTCAGCTCTTTCCTTGGTGCTCTCAAGTGACAGCTGGCTCACACCAGGAGGCAGCACGCCCCGTTTTGGGTCGTTTTATTTTAAAAGTGAGAACAACAACTCAGTGACACTGTTAAATCCAGCATCGCCTCCAAGCTTCTGAGGAGGCTGCATCC
Source organism: Pomatostomus ruficeps (assembly GCA_013400735.1). NCBI lineage: Eukaryota > Metazoa > Chordata > Aves > Passeriformes > Timaliidae > Pomatostomus > Pomatostomus ruficeps. Next base: position 183,155 of record VYZT01044762.1, read on the forward strand.
CGCAGAGGAGCCGGCAGCACCCGGGGGAGACGGGGAACATCTCCCAGCCGCTCCCACCCGCCCTGCCAGGAGCTCTTACCCTCTGCACGGCAGGCACATGGTCCTGGGCAGATCCCAGTTCCAGGGATAACTGGTCCCAGTTGGAGGAGCTGATGGTTCAGCCCCGCCTCTCCCTGGTCTCGTACTGGGCTGAGAGGGCTTTGGCCAAGGAAAGGGTTTGTAAGCATTGGGGTTTGGGTTGCCATCACTTGAGGGTGCAGGATTCTGTGGGATTAGGGTGGCTGAGGCCCCCAGAGCCCATCTGGGAGGGTTCAAAGTGCCCTTGTCCCATCCAAGCTGAAGGGGGAAGAACAAATGTACCAAAACCTTTGCAAAGGATGACAGTTCTCCCTCTCCCTGTGCTCCCCGCCCTCCTCCTGTGCCTCCAGGCGTTCACCATCATGGATCAGAACCGGGACGGCTTCATCGACAAGGCAGATCTGAGAGACACCTTTGCTGCCCTCGGTGAGCCCCGTTCCAGCCGCCTCCCCTCCTGAGCAGCTCTGCCAGCATTACTCCTGTTAATGGAGAAACCAGGGGATCCCCCATTTAACCAAGCCCCTGTCATTAACCGGATCTCCTATTTTGCCAAAAACTTCCTGATCCAAACCGGAGCCGGTTAGCGTGGGAGATCCCGCAGGGGTGACCCAGAGCAGCTCCCCAGCAGCGCTGGTTCATCCCGTTGGCACCGGAGCCAGCTCCGGGATTACGCAGCCAAACACTCCCTGCCTTAGGAGCACCTGGCTGTGCCCATCCCACGGCATCCCGGGCATGTGGGCATTAAGGGGATTTAGGGGATTTGTGGGAGGCTGTGACACTGCCTCTGCCATCAGAGGTCAACATGAATCAGCAGCGGGGCCTGGGAGTTCCAAGGACAACCCAGCCTCGGGAAAAAGGGTGTGGGCATCCAGTCCCGTTTGTTTCTGGTGCTGGGGGACAGGGAGAACCCCAGTGCTGCTGGTCTTGACCCAAATCACCTTCCAAGGAGGGCTAAAGCAGGCTGATCCATGTGGGGGAAGGAAACAGCACAGCTCAGTCCTTTGCATCCTTCTTTTCTGTCATCCTGGAGCCTGAGAAGCCAGAGCTGGAGATGATTCTCCCACCTCACTCCTGCTACCTCCATTCCTTGCCAGAGGTGGCTCCCCAGGGATGTGCCGTTTCCCTCCAGTGGGGGAAAACCCCCAGGGAAGGGGTCTGTGGTGTGTATTTTTAGCCCCCAGCAAGCAGAGCTGGACACGGACTCGTGATTGACCCAAAGCTGCTCTCCCCAGGGCGCCTGAATGTGAAAAACGAGGAGATCGATGAGATGATAAAGGAAGCACCCGGCCCCATCAACTTCACCGTGTTCCTCACCATGTTTGGGGAGAAGCTCAAGGGTAAGGGGCCACCTGGGGAGCTGGGGGTGGTCAGTGGTGGGCAGGGGCATCCCTGTGCAGAGTCGCTCCTGTTGATTCGCAATACCAACCGTCCCAAGGTCCGGAGATCCAGATCGCTTCCCATGTCTCCCCAGCCTGTTGGGGGGTATGAGATGCTCTCTGTGCCTCAGTTTCCCCAGCCTTTTACAAACCCCAAATGGCCGTGCTGCTGCTGTCCCCGAGGGAGTTCTTGCAGCACCTCAGAGCCTGCTGACTCCAGCAGTGCCACCAGTGCCCACCCTGGCTACAGCCAGACTTTGGCCCATCACCCCATCCGGCTGCACCCTGAACCATGCACTTAACCCAAGGAATGCAGCCTCCTGCAGATCTCCAAGAGGCTGCAGGGCCCCAAGGGCCGTGCCTGGAGCTCTATAAATACGCTCCAAAGATTAGATAAACGCCGGATGCCGGAGCGGTGGCGACACCGCCTGCTCTGTGCTCACACCATGACCCTACGGCCGCTCCCCTGTGTGACACCAACTTCACTCAAGTCTGCAGCTGCAGGGTCAGCATTCCTGCAGGGACCCCACTTTTTCCAGGCTGGGAGGAGCAGGAGGCTGTAGCTGACTTCCTACTCCACCATCTCCAACTCCCGTGGCTTTGTCACCCGCAGGTGCCGACCCGGAGGAGACGATCCTGAATGCATTCAAGGTGTTTGATCCGGAGGGGAAAGGCCTGAAATCTGCCTAGTGAGTGCAGGGACACCTAGGGCAGGGAGTGACAGGGGTGTCCCCACGAGGACCTCCCCAGTGCTCACCCGCTCTCTCCTTTGCAGCATCAAAGAAATGCTGATGACGCAGGGGGAGAGGTTTTCCCAGGAAGAGGTACGAGCCCCTTCCCACCCTCTGCCAGCTTCCCTCCATCCCAACAGACCCCATCCCTCCTCCCAGCCCCATCCCAAACCCCTCCCATGCCACCTTTTCCCCCGGCTCTTCCCTGGCAGATCGATCAGATGTTCGCCGCCTTCCCTCCGGACATGTCTGGCAACCTGGATTACAAGAACCTGGTCCACGTCATCACCCACGGCGAGGAGAAGGACTAGCCCAGGCTCAGGGGCTGGCACTGCAGGATCACCTCTCCCTAGGTCACACAGGGTTCCCTTTCCTCTTCTCCTGGAGAGGCACGTGCCTGGGAATTTGGCACGGGAATGGCATCCGCATTAAACGGCCTTTTGGCAAGAGGGAATCCAGCCGCTGGTGTGAGCAGTGCTGGGGCTTGTGTGGTGTGTCCGTGCCCCGTGGGAGCCCTTGGACCCCTCCAGACCCTGCTGGCCCCAGCACCCCAGACCCACTGCATGTCACCCTCATGTCCTCGAGTCCCCCTGCCTCGCTGCCCGCCACTGCCAGTCCCAACCAGCCTGTTCCACACTGGGCTGTGCAGTCCCACCAGGTCCCACAGCGCAGGCCCAGTGCGGAGCTCAGATTTACTTCAGGCAGCAGAGAGTTGTCAGCTTCTGCCAGCTTAGCAGGGAACACCCCGTGAACACACTCATCCCCTGCATCCCACCTGCCAGGCCCTCCCCTCGGGCACGGCGCAGGATTGGGACCCTGGTCCCCATNGCACACTCGTCCCCTGCATCCTGCCTGCCACGGCTCAGGATTGGGACCCTGGTCCCCATCTCTGGCTGTGGGATGTGTGACAGGGATGTCACCCTGTAGAGCAGCTGATCCCACCCTGGCTGTGGGTGCTGTCAGCAGAGGATGAAGCCACGCCAAAATATCCCCTGGTGAGGTTCTGAAGCCTATGGAAGGTGTTGGGCTCCTTCCAGAGAAGGAAGATGCAATGATGTGCAGGACGCAGGAGCTCGAGAATGAAACTGCTGCTTTAATTCGTCCCCGATGGGCTCTTGGATGTGAGTCTCCTCCTCCTCCTGCCCGAGCTGGGGGGCCTGGACTGCTCCTCCTCGAGCCTCTGGATAATGAGCTGGCGCAGCTGAGCCCGGTCCAGAGGCTCTTCTGCTGCCCAAGAGAGTGATCACCCCATAACATACAGCTTTATGGGCCTCACCCACCCGCTGGGGCAGGACAGGCTGGAGGGGACGGACTGGGAAGGACGTGTGGCAGCAGGGGTTGGCCAGGCAGCCTCGGGGGAATTGGGGAACGGCTGCTGCCCCCCATGGCCCCTCTCTCCCACCTCTCTGCTCACCGGTTTTGGGGTCAGTGGTCTCCAGGTTGGGGGGCGGCGGGCAGAGCTTGGCCCGGTCCATGACCCAGAGGAGGCCGGAGCTTCCCTGCAGGGGGCTGATGAAGGACTGCGAGCGCTGCGCGCGGTCCACGGACGTGTAGCGCAGCAAGGACTCCTTCAGCAGGAACTCCTTGATCTTGTCCTCCACAGGACCTGGGCGGGAAGGAGCAGTGTCCCCGCAGCGTCCCTGCACCAGGACCCTGCCCAAACCCGTCCCTGGATGTTTGCAGAGCAGGGGGTCCACTGGCTTCCCTGAGGGCAGCCTGACTCCCAAGGCTGGGTCACGGAATCACGGAATCACAGAGTCACAGAGTCACAGAATCACAGTCACTGAGGTTGGAAAAGACCTCAAAACCACCAAATCCGACCTCATACTGAATATCCCGTGCCTGTTAAAGCGTACCACGAAGCACCACATCCTCTTTATCTTTGGAACTCTTCAAGGATGGTGATTCCACCACTTCCCTGGGGAGCCTGTTCCAAAGCTTGACCACTATTTCAGTGAGGAAGTTTTTCCTAATATCCAACCTGAACCTCCCCTAGTGCAATTCCCTTTGTCCTCTTGCTGGCTGCCTGGGAGAAGAGGCCGATCCCCGCCTCGCTTCAACACCCAGAGCCACCATGAGGGTTTGGGGGCCCACTGGGATGTTTATACATTCAGCTTAGCCCCCGAATTTGCTGGGAATTTGGCACTGAAAATTCACTTTGGGGACACCCATGGCTGATGGGGCAGGGGAAGACAAAATCTCAATTAAAACAGTGCAAACAGGTGGTAGAGAGGCACGGCCCAGGGAATATGGGAAGATGGGCAGCCCTGACCTACCAAAAATTGGCACCAAGCTCTCCCCAAGAGGCTTCACGATCTTTGTAGTGTCGCAGTCCATGTCCTTCAAGAGGGTCTCCATGCGGGATTGGATCTGCCCCAGGAGTTTGCTGCTCTCCTTGCATTTGTTTTCGTACTTGTTGGCTTCCTCGGTGGTCTCCGTTATCTTTGCCTACCAGCAAAGGTTTTGCCGGGTGTCACACCAGCCCCTCACTGATCCCACCTCCTCAGTGCTGCCCAGTTTCAATCTGGAGACGGAATCACAGCATCCCAGGGTGGGTCAGGTTGGAAGGGAGCACAGAGGGTGATCTGGTCCAACCTCTACTCGAGCAGGGGTATCCCAGAGCACAGGATTTTGTCCGGACAATTCCTGAATATCCCAAGCTCCCCAGGCCTGGCAGGAGCCCCGCAGTCACCCCCTCACCCTACGCTGGGAGCTGCCCAAACCTTTGCAGGGCCCTTTTCTGCCCACACCTCCCCAGCCGCCGGCCGGAGCAGCGTTTACAGGACCAGACCCCAGGAATGAGTGCTGGGATCCCCAGGGATATGCTGCTCTTCCAGAGGGAAATCACGGCCACCACACCTCCAGCTCCTGCAGGGCGTGAGTCCGGGTGGTCTCCGCTTGTTCCCGCTCCGTTGTGATGGCCATCATATCATCCTGGGGAAACACCCGCGCGTGGAGGGGGTGCTGATGGACCTGACCTGCCGGAGGGAGGCTGCGGACATCCCTCAGCCCTGGGAGCGGGGACAGCGCCAGGCCAAGAGGGCAGGGGATGGATGAGCCCGCTTCCCACTCCAGGCAGCCCCACACGGCTGGAGGGAGCTCCTGGCTGGCCGGGACACTGCAGTATTTTTGCTGGGTACACGGTGGCAGCATTGAGACGCGTTTAGCTCTGAGAACGCGGCGGAGTTACAGTTTTGGCTGCTCCTTTGCATCCCACCCGAGTGGCTGCAGCCGGGCTCTGCCGTGGGCAGTGATGCCGGACACTCGGGAGAGGACAAAGCCACCCCGACCCAAAAGCTCTGCCTGGGAAGGGGAGACCCTGGAACAGACCTGGATCTCCTGGATCCTCTGTCTGAGACCCTCAATCCTGACGTTCAGCCGAATGGCATAGCTGAAGAGGATGAAGAATCTCCTGTCCGTTTCCAGGAAGTCCTCCAAGAAATCGTCGATATTTCCGTCCGACAGCTCCAGCAGACGCTTGTAGGCCACCTCATAGCTCTCCTTCTGGCTCCGCTTGGCCCTCTCGGCTGCCTCAAAAGCTGAGAAAGCGCCAGAGAGCCGTGGCAGAGTCTGCCCTGCCGGGCTGTGGGGCTTGGGGCGGGGCTTGGGGCAGTGCTGGGGCAGGAGGGAGCGGTGCTGGAGGGGCAGATGGTGCCTCTTTCACCAGGAAACTAAGCAGGGATGTCATGGGAATGGAGCAAGTGGGATCCCCTACCAGGAGGACAGAGTGATTCGATTGTATTTGGTTATATCAGATGTTAGGAGGAAATTGTTCCCTGTGAGGGTGGGGAGGCCCTGGCACAGGGTGCCCAGGGAAGCTGTGGCTGGCCCATCCCAGGAAGTGTCCAAGGCCAGGCTGGATGGGGTTGGAGCACCCTGGGACAGTGGGAGGTGTCCCTGCCCATGGCAGGGGGTGGCACAGGGTGAGGTTTAAGGTCCTGTCTAACCCAAACCATTCTGTGGTTTTGTGATAAAAGGGGCCATGGCTGCACACAGCAGCAGCTCCCTGTCCCAAGGGCACCCCAAGACTCTCAGTTTCACTCGGTTATCACCGTTCAGCCTTTTCCTTGTAGGGTGAAGGTCGGCTGGGGGAGGCTGTGGGCAGGGCAGGGTCCTCCCCTTAGGGTGCAGAGCTACCAACCACCAGAAGCAGCTCCCCTGTTAACTCTGCGGCCGTTTGGTTTGTGGTCCCAGCCACACACGTTCTCCCCTGGTACCTTCTCTCTCTTTGGCCTGTTCCTTCAGCTCAGAGAGATCTGTACATTTGGCGAGGAAGAAGTTTTTGAGCCTGGTCTCCTGGTGAAGGGCACACTTCCTCTCCAGCAGCCTGATGTTGTACTGGATGGTTTCTCTGTAGCGCACGTCCCGGATGTCCGAGATCCGCCCCAGATCCTCCATCCTGCGTGCAGAGCGCAGCACTCACACCCTGTGCATGTGTGAGGCTCTGCGTTCCTGGTCATTCCCCTGCATCCCTGTGCCTGGCAAAGCCCCTGGGATGCTGTGCCCATTCCCAGCTCTCATCTGGATGGAGTGGAGTTAATCCAGGGCCTGCAGCAAACTAACACAGCTTTTAGTGGAGTTTTGTACTCAGTACTCAACTCAGGGGGGGCTCAGAGGAAAGAGACTTTTCCTGGGCAATTCACCCCATCCAGAAAAATATCTGGGACAGGTGGAAAAAAACACCCTGAAGGTATCAGCCTCCCCACGCTGACCAGGCACCCGGCTTGGCACCCAGATCCAGATGAGAGCCGTGAATCCTCTCTCTGAACACTCAGTTGGTCTCTCTCTGTCGATATTCATCGCTGGCATCACCCATCAGCCCCAAGTTTTGCCCCAGAGGGTGACAAGGCCACACACCACTGCTCGTAGTCTTCCGTGGCTTGCTCGATGGCAGCGTTCAACAATCTATTCTGCTCAGCCAGCGTTTTCTCCAGCTTCCAGTAGGAGTTGTCATAAATGGCTTTCTGGATTTGCAGGCTTACGGTCTCTTCCCGGAGCCTGTTGTTTCGGGTCATGATGGTGTTGTAGCGGACAGTGACCTGGGGAGGGCAAAGCAGAAGGTTTGGAACTGGCGGGGGACTGGGGGGTTCGGGTTGCTGCTTGAAGACCTTGACCAGGGCAGGGTCAAACACAGCCCAAGAGATTTGAATCTGGCCCTGCACTGTCCTCCTCCCCAAGAGAGGAAAGGCAACAGAAGACCAGGTCGATGACAACAGAGAGCTGGAGCTGCCGTTGTCCAAGGCAAGGTGGCTCCAGGCAGCCCGGTTTGATCACGGAACAGGTGCAGACCTTCAGGCCTCTTGGCACAGCACAAGAGCTGCATTTGGGTCACCGAGCCTGAAGGAGCCTTTGAGAGATTCTGGGAATGATCAGGCCAGGGGAACAAGCCAGGTGCTTTATACTGCTTGTGCTGCAAATATATTTGCACCTCTGTGCTTTGTCCTGACCCAAAAGGTCCCAGGCCCCTGTGTGACCCCCCACATGCTCTCCAAAAGTCTCCAGAATGTCTCCTTACATGACTCAGATGCATCTCCAGTAAGTCGATCTTCTTCTGCAGGTGTTTGTGGCTCTTTGCTTCCAACACCCTCCAGGTTATGTCTCTTTGCTTCACAATCTTTTTTTCCAGCTCCAGAACCTGCACACACACAGAGGGACAAAACCCCAGGAAGTGTAATCTCCACCCCTGCATTCTGGACTCTTGTCAGGACATGGAGCCAAGGAAAATCCCCTCTGTTGACCTGAACCACAGCAACCATGTCATTAATGAGCTCGCAGTCAGAGGAGCAGCTTTAATGCCAAAGGATCCCATCCTGCACAGGCAGAAACACAAAGAGTAACTGGGGATGGGTTTATTTTTGTGTCACGAAGGACGTGCAGCTGCTTTTGGAGGGAACTCCAGCAGGTGTTGGACACGGAACAGCAGCACAGAGTGGAAGAGGCAGTGGGGATGGGGCTTCGGTAGGGCTGTTGTGCTGCCCAGGCAGGGATCTGTGCAGTCCTCCCGGGGAATGAGCGGAGGAAAACTTCTGCCAGAAGTGGGGAGCTGCCAGAGGAGACAAATCCATGGGAAGAATGAAGCAGTTGGAGAGCAGCGACGCGGGGGGCAGGTGGGGGAGGGATGACTCAGGCAAGCCAGAGTTCTCATCCCTGATGGAAAGCTAACCCTGTTGGGAGAGCTCTGCAGCACCTCCAGCGATGGCAAACCATCCGAGCGTGTTCCCTGGCTTCCAGCTTGGGCAGCTGCCTCTGAGCACAAGGCTGGAGGGACCCCTCACTCCCATAGCCCCACATTTCCCTTGGCTTCCCACCCCACTGCTGCCCAAACCCAACCAGGATGTCCTCAGGAGAAGGGATGGGACATCCTTCAGATGCTGCTGCTCCTCTGTTTGGCACATTTCAGGCAGCACAGTTCCAGTTTTACCCCTTTTTCAGGAGAATAAAAGAAGTGAAGGGAGAAGGAGAGGGATGTTTGTGGCCTCAAGCTGGCGTGTGCCATCACAGAGGGGCTGCAGGGACCCGTGGGACAGCGAGGTTAAGAGTCCAGCCTCACTTTTCCAGTCCAGGCTTGAATGGGAGCCTGGTTCTATGCATTTGTCATTGTCATGTGACACTTGCCAGGAGGAATTTGCCAAGGCCTGAATTAAATGTGTTTTATATTGAAGAGTTTCAGTCACAGGCCTCACTCTGTGACTGTGCTGAGGCAGGGAACACTCCAGAGGCTCTCACCTGCCTGGCCAGGTCAGCCAACAGGGCTCTTCTCTCTTTGATCAGGGCATCATTCTGCATTTGGGTCTGCAAAAGGCTTTGGACCTTCATACGATTTCTGTTTTCCAGCATCACATTATTCGGGGAATAGATCTGGCTCAGCATTAATGTCACATGTCTGTGTTCCTGCTTCAGATCGTCTATTGCTTTTCTGCAAAAACGGAACCACAAATGATATTTAGCACATCCCATCTGCCGGGGCAGGTCCTTACTCCTCCCCATCTCGGCACTGTGGTCCCCAGAACTCTTTAAAAAAACAGAGGGAGCAACTTTTTGCATGGGCAGATGGTGGTGGGACAAGAGGGAATGGTTTTATACTAAAAGAAGAGAGATTTTGATAAGATATTAGGAAGAAATTCTTTAGTCAGAGGGTGGAGAGGCCCTGGCAAAGGTTGCTCAGAGGAGCTGTGGCTGCCCCACCCCTGGAGGTGTCCAAGGCCACGTTGGACAGGGCTTGGAGCACCCTGGGATAGTGGAAGGTGTCCCTGCCTGTGGAATTCTACAAGTCTGTGATCTCGGCATGGAGGAACTTCCCAAGCTTTGGGTGACCCAGCAATGCTGTACTCACTCCTGAGCCTGCATTTGCCGCCAGATATCGGCATCGTAAAATTTCCTCTTGTACGCTGCATGATGGAAATGGGTCTGCAGCTGCCTGATCTCCACTTTAGCCCTCCTTTCCTTCTCTTTCGCAGAGATCTCCAGTTCTGCCGAGGCTTCTCTCTTCTGCCAGAGACAGGGAGGGTTTGGTCACTTGAGCAAACGCAGCTGGCAGGGGGTGAGAGGCATCGCCAGCTCCAGCTGTTCCCTGGCACCTGAGATATCCAACACCACCCAAAGCACGCAGTGCTGGCTGAGCTGGAGCCAGCACCTCAATTCCAGGACAGGGAGACACCTCCACCAGCGGAGAGGGCAGGTGACAGCAGATTGTCACCTCTTTCATCACCCGAGGACCTCGTGAGTCAGACCCAGAGCCACTCGTGCTGGGGATGTGGGTGAACCCACCTGGCTGCCCAGGACTGGAGCAGGAGTGCTCACATCCCTGACCACCAGAAGGTGACTTCTGGCTGAGAAACTGCGCAGCAGGTAAGCGCTGCAGGCAGTTAGACCCACCGCTACCCGTGTCCTCAGCTGACCCAAATTCCCCAGCTCTGCCTCTCCCAACACCCAAATCTCAGTCCAGGGCCTCATCCCCGGCACAGGAGGGCAGCAGAAGCAGCCCCACTGCCACCTCGCTGGCAGAAGCAAGCCTGGCTCCCACTGCTGGGTGTGTATTCCTGCAGGTAAGATCCCCCCAGCAGATCCTCCACAGTCCCTGTGAGGCTCAGCTTTAGTTTGTCCTTCTTTTTTACCTTTGAGCCCTTCATTTTTCCCGTCTAACTGTGTCGGTTGCTCTGTAGACGCCTCGGGAAGGGAACAAGTGAAACTCCGCAGGTACGGGATTGCTTTCCAAGGGAAGAAATGAAACAGGAATAACGGGGCGGCTGCGTCCTCCTGCCCATCCCTCAGCACCCGCTCGCGTGTTTGGCACATGAGGAAACCATCACAGATGGCTGCAAGAGGAATAAAAGGAGAGCGTTTCTGGTGATGTCATCGTGAAATTGAGTTTTATAAGTAGGGGAAGAACAGATGGTTTGAGCTATTCCACCCCGTTCGGTACCTGGGTTTCCATAGAAATTCCAGCGAGGCCAGTCCCCCCCACCCTGTGCAGTCCCTGCAGAACACCTGGATTCAGCCCCCCCGTCCCACTGAGGCCAGGAGGGCACTTGAGGGGACACTGCATCCCTTACCCCCAGAGCTGGTCCCCAGCAGCCACACCGCAGTCCCTTGGGTCCCCCTGTGTCCCCTGACACTGCTCAGCCCCACACAGGGCACTGCAGTTCCTCTCCAGCCAGGAGACAGAACCACGGTGACAGTCGGGTGTTCCCAAAGATCCACCCGTATTTCCAGCAGGAAGCTCAGGAGAGGGGAGAACCTAGAAGAGAGCTGGTCCCAGTCCCCTCCTGCACCGGCCCAGGTTCTGTGGAACAATCGCAGGCCCGGTTGCCATGGCAGCACCCCCACAATGGAGCGGGGATGCCGCTCCGTGGATCACCCAGATGGATCAAGAAAGGCCTTGCTGGGGCCCCACACCACAGGGACCAGAGGGGTTTCCATGCCCCAAACCCAGCCCTGAAGCTGATGCTCCAACACCTCCCAGGCCGTGTGACCACAGCAAAGAGAAACCCTCATTTGGAATTGAGCCACAACCTGGCATCCTTTGCTCCAACAGGAGCAGCCAGGGGTTCACCATCCCCAGCAGTTCTTCAGGATCATGGCTGCTGCTCCCTCCCCATCTTCTTCCCAGCTCCACATGCAGAGTTTTGGGCTTCCCAACCTGATTTTTATCTGCTTTACTCATGACAACACCATCACCACACCACTGCCACCGCTGTTGGCATCCAGAGCAGCAACAATTGGCGCTGCCAAACTGGGGAAGGATGCTGGGCACAGGGACCAGTTAGGTGGCTGATTAGGGGACAGATTGAGGCTTCATGCCTGCTTCTCTCCTTTCCAGGCAGGGAAGCACGTGGGAGCTGTGGACTGAGTCATGAGAGCCCTGATAATCCTTTCCCTGTAAGCCGGAGTGCGTGGCCAGCTCCTTCCCAGGGACTCTGCGAGCGCCGGGATCTCTGGAGGGCAGGAGCACGGGGGCTGTGTTTCGTAGCCCCGGAGTTGCTTACTCAGCTGTGGGATGAAGGAGAGCAGGGCAGTGCTGAAGGTGAGCAAAGGGCAGCCTGTCCCTGTTGGCCGGGCTGTGGCGAGTTCAAAGCCACGAGCAAAATCCCCGACCGGAGCATCGGCATCTCCCCGTTATCCTGGAGACTTTGATGAGCTATCAGCCCAGCCACCAAGTTCCAGGCTAATTCCCAGCCAGCCAGGCTTTGAAGGAGGCGTTTGATTGGAAATCATGTTCATGGCAGAAAGCAGAATGTGGTGTTTGATAAGGAAAATCACAGCTGAGGGCACAGCCATGCTGGGAAGGCACCGGAGCCTGAGGATCCCACCAGGGCCAGGGGAAGTTCCTGGAGCTTTTCATGCTGTTCCTGCATGATCAGCAGCTCCGTGGCATAATAACAACAGCCTCTCCAGGGGTGAGGTTGTCACACAGTCCCGATGTTCCCTTCTCTTCACCCTCAGCAGAAACCAAACCTCCAATTCCCAGGAAAGGCAGAGGTACAGGGTTGAACATTATTTTTCCAGAAAGAATGCCACTCCAAATCTTGTTTTCCCTCCGTTTGCACTCGTCCAGCCTCAAAATACAGCCCATGTTTTCTGTCCTTTCTGTGTTCTTCTCCATGGACCAATTCTCAATTGTTTAGCAATGAGCAAGTCAGTAAATTAAACCATTCAGGAGGGCTCTGGTTTGGTAGAGTCTGTGTCTGTCTCCCTCATTGCAGAAGCACTGATTTGACTAAAGAGGACTCTTTTCACCCAGACAATGCCTGACTGTCACACTGGCTCTCAGTGAACGGTGACTTCATTGTCTGAATGGACCTTTCAGCAGAACAGTACTCAGAGCAGGATGAGATTGTCCACAACATTCGAATCCAAAAACTCTCCAGCTTCTGGGAGAAACAGAACAAAAGTGACTTTCTGTGCAATTTTCAACTTAACCCATCTTCCCTGATTTAACAAGCACATTTAGCACTGATTGACATGAAGAAATTATTCCTTCAGCAGCAGATCTGAGGGCTAATTAAAACTCATTGTACTATTTTAAGGGATGAATTCTGATCCGTGCAAGCAGTGTAAACTTTTCCTGATTCCAGCAATGATTTTCCTGTTTCACCGGGTCCAGTTCATGGGTGCTGCAGGGGATGGCCAGAGCTGGGCTGGCTCTGAGCTGAGCTCCCACCTGGGAGCGTCCCAGCGACGTCAAACAAAATCTCTGGGGCAAACTGGAGAATCGGGCCCATATTTTCATGCAAATGTAATACATTCATGTTACTTAATGCCTATTTATAATAAATCCAGAACTTAATTCTACTTAACCCGTCTTTAGTGTTTGACACATGAAATCGGTGAGTCAGAGGGCTATATATGGAACTGTCAAAACTTTCTTTTTTCCCTCCTCTAAAAGCCTGGATTAAATCATAATCAAATTCCCGTCAGCTCCAGCAGCAGTGCCGGGATGAGCAGGAAGATGCTGACAACTGCTAAGGCAGCTGGTGGTGGGGAAAGATCTTCTCAGGCAACAAACTGATGGCTCAAACCTCACAGGAAAGGTTCTGAATTCAGGCACACGCTGCGTCCGTTTGCTGAGATCATAGAACCAGAACGGCTTTGGTTGGAAGGAATCTTAAATCTCATCCAGTTCCACCTCCTGTCATGGGCAGGGACACCTTCCACAATCCCAGGCTGCTCCAAGCCCTGTCCAACCTGGCCTTGGACACTTCCAGTGATGGAGCAGCCACAGCTTCGCCGGGCACCCTGTGGCAGTGCTTCAACACCCTCTGAGTAAAGAATTTCTTCTTAACATCTCATCTAATCTCTCCTCTTTTAGTTTAAAGCCATTCCCCCTTGTTCTATCACCATCCCTCCGTGTAAACATTGTCCTGGGGACCTGGAGGGATCTCTTGGCCTCTTGGTGTGACCTTACCAAGGCCTGGCTGGCCAATTGTGTCCCATGGGCACATTTTCCAGCCAGGTTTTTATTTCTTTCCTCTGATGAATGTTCTCTTCACACGTGCATGAATCAGCCTTCAACAGGCAAGACCAGTTTTGGCCCAGAACCATCACGAACACATTGAGAGTTGCACACTTGCAGCTTTTTGGAACTGGCCTGAGTTTTGCTCTGTGTTTCTCACAGAAAAGGTTTCATTTCAAATACACACGGCCTAGCCCTCCAATGCTGAGCTGTTCTCTCCCTGCACGATACCACTTCTTCCAGCCTGTCCTTCCTGGGTGGGGTAGAGACACCTCTGTACTGGCAAATGACTTAAAAGTTTTAAGGGTAATTGGTGAAAGTAAGGGGAGAGGAGGCTCTTGGCTGCCTCCTCGATTACAGCTGTAATTTCTCCCCACTCCAAGAGGAAATTGTCATCGTAATTTCCTGCAGATGGTTTTCTTCTGAATTGCTGACTCCAAGCGAAATGCGATTTCCAGCAGTGAACTGTCTCCTCCGTGGCTTTACTGGGTATTATTTCAAGCGGCACTTCAGGAGCAAGTTCCCCAAGCTTTGAGTTTAGGAAAGTAAAACTCTCCCACAGCAGGGTCTGCCACTCCAGCAGAGCCCAATAACACGGATTTCATCCGTCTGTGCTGACTCCCAGCCACCTCTGGCTGCAGCAGGTGCCCTGTGCTGGATTACTGCTCAAAGGCTACGGCCGTGGGGAGGGGAATGCAGGAGGAAAATAGTGGAGGATGCGCTGAAAACACAGAAAGAGGAAACTTCCAAAAATTTCAGTGGCCTGAAGTCAAACCTGGCACGTGATGAGCACACAGAGGCTGCAGGAGGATTTTAGCTAAAGCACGAGAGCAGGGGGCTCAAGGACAGAGCCATCGCAGACGCCACTGTCACACGAGGCCGTGTCTGACCTGGAACGGGGCTCTCTGTGCCAGCACGGGGTGGTGAGGCCCTGGACAGGCTGCCCAGAAAAGCTGTGGATGTCCCATCCCTGGAAATCCCAGGCCGAACAGGGCTTGGAGCAACCTGGGATAGTGGGAGGTCTCCCTGCCCATGGCAGGGGGTGGAACTGGATGAGCTTCAAGGTCTCTTCCAACCCAAATCATTCTGGGATTCTGGGATTCTGTGACGACTTTTTTTTTTTTTTTTCTTGCTGTGATTTAGGCAAAACTGTGCAAAGTTTGGGCTGCTGATCCCTCAGTGGTTTTGGAGGCATCCAGCCCAAGCAGGAGGCAGGGTTTTGCTCTGGGCTGGGATATGCTGTGCTCCAGCTCTCAGAGTCTGGCAGAGCGCTTGGCCATGGCTAAGCCGAGCTAATAAATTCCCACCGTGACCTCCCACATCCCGTTCCTCCCCAGGGAAGGCTGTTGGCAGATCCAGAGGCTGTGCTGGAAACCCTCCACGCTGGATTGAGCTGGGAGCACTGGGAGGAGGGGTGGGACGGTGCTTTGTGGCTGAGGAAGCAGCACATCCCAGGGAGAGCTGGGAAGGAAATTCCCTTCTCCTCGGACTCCAGCGGCTCCGTGTCAGCTCCGGGCAGAGCTGGGCAGCACAGGAGAGCACAACAGGTACAGGCTGCTTTAGAAGAGCTATTTCCAATTAATCATTCCCGATTACCGTCCCGTGCAGGGCTCCTGCTCAGGACTAAGAATACCTTATTAGCTGAACACGCTCTGCAGGTGGCTTAAGGCAACTGAGGATTTGCCTGTGTAAGATCACTCAGAGAAACTGCTCTGAATTAACATTTAAAGGCAATTAATTAAACTGCTGTATGGGTGTTCTGCACCATCTGCATCACGTTCTTTTACTTTTCTTTCCCAAATCAAATGAAGGCCACTTGATCTCTGGGTTAGGCACAGCAGGAAAGTGTCCTGGGGAGCCCACAAGAAGCACGACTGAAACAAATCCACCTGGAGGAATCGCACCCCGGGTGCAGCCAGGTGGGGGAATGTTGATAGGGACAGTTCCGGAGCTTTCTGTCTCCCCAGTTTTGGCTTTATTGGAGAAGTTTGGGTGCTGTTGTTCCCTTCTGACAGCAATCACAGTGCTGGGAGGACACTGAGTGCACCAACTGCTCTGCTCCAGCTCCGTGACGTTAATGCCTGATTAAGGAGGTGACGATCTGAGACAGTGAATGCTCGGCCAAGCACAGGCAGAGGACCCGGGTGGATCAGCAGTGGCCCTGCCCAAGATTAGCCCAGCGGCTGGAGCAGCGAGCCGAGGACACGGCAGCCAGCAGGTCCATAGGGTGAGGCAGAGCACAAAGCTCCCTGGAGAGGAGTCAGCCCAGCAAAACCACTCGCAGCCTTTTTGTTGGATTCAGGACGTGTCTCGTTGTAATTAGCCCGGCTTGGCCCCGCCGTTTTTCTGAAGCAGGAGTTCAGACCTGCTCAGGCCAGGAATAGCCGCTTTCCCAGCCTGCTGCCGGCACCACAGCCCTGCTCTGGAGCAGGAACAGATTGTTCCGAACAGTCTGGTCCATTTGCCGTTCCTCCAAGCTGGCTGGGTTTGCTGTTTATTGCCACTCACTCAGCAACTGATCTTTTGCAAGATCCCAGCTATCAGTGCCTCCCCTCCCGTCTGCCGCTGCTCCTCACGGCTCTTGAGGTTAGTCCAAGGCTTTACAAGAGACATCAGCTGATTTTTGTAATAGTTGTTACTCAAGAGTTCGGTTAAATTAAAGCTTTAGCAAAGAAAATCCCAAGGGCTTGGGCTGCATGTTTCTCTTAGTGCAAATCTGAAGCCGCTTCCAAGGAAATGCAGAGGTGACACGAAGCAAAGCTGGGTTATAATGAATCCTCCTGGGTGTTTTCCCACATTTCTGGGACTAGTTCAGAAAGGAGCTGCACAGCGTGGGGATGGGTTGGGAAAGAGAGCCTGTTTCTAACCCTGCTGCTGAAGCAGATTTGCCATGGGTTGGGTGTGCAGGGAAGCCATTCCCACCAGCCAGGAGCATCCTGTCCCACCAGCCACCAGTGGTCCCTGCTTCTCCCACTTCCCAGGCAGCTGGGGGCAGCTGGGAATGCCAGGGAGAGCCGGGCTGGCCGGAGCAGAGGGATACAGGGCTGCAGCCATCGCCTGCTCGCTGCTCAGAGGGAGGAGAGGAGCAGGAGGCGGCAGAGCCGCGCCAGTTGCTTGGCAACTCCCTTGCAAATCTCCATCCTGTCAGAAAACATGTTTTCCAGCGATTTGAAAGGGTTTTCGCAGGCACAGGATCAGGTCTGGATGATCAGGTGGTTTTAAGAAGCCACACGTTGTACCTGGAGGGCCACGCACCCTCTTTGAGCAGAAGCTGGACTGGGCTGATCCCAGCTCCAGCTTTGTGTCTCTCCACCACTGCAGGAGCAAGGCTGTGGTGGAATCATCCCCTGCTGATCCCAGCCAGGCTTCCCCTGACATCCCACATCTCAGCTGTCCTTCAGTCCATACCCGACTTCCTTGAGCCCCCAAATTGAGTGACCAAACCTGACCTGGAAATCCACCTAGAGCTTCTGGGTAGTCACTGTGGTCTTCACTTTGTGTGCAGAGAAAGGAGAAGGAAGATGGGCCAGGTTGTTCCAAACTTCCTATAGAGAACAAGCAAAGCAGAACACTGGGTTTGGTAGTGGAATTAAAAAAAAAAATAAAAATGGCAAAACAACCCCAAATGACTGCCAAGAAGGCTGGATCCTGGCACACACAGCACCTCTGCGCATCTCTGCTTTGCTCTACTCCCACTTGCATTTCCCATGGGAGATGCTCCTGGCTTTGTCACCTGCGAGCTGCAGGGCCGGTGAGGTGGCAGCAGGTGCTGCAGGAGCCCAGTGTCACCATGAACGTCACCAGTCATCAACCAGGAGAGGAAGGATGAGCCACCCAAAACTCCCATTAACCCCCTCCGCACTCCAGCGTGAGCCCATTTGTGTGGGAGCCGATTCTTCTGCTCGGAGCTAATGAAAGGGGAATTTCCTCAAGGGAAATAAAATGGTCTCAGCCCGAAAAGGCTTTTCTCTTTGGGATTTTTTGGTTGGGAACAGCGGCTGGAATTTTCCTCTCGGCTATGCTGACACAACCCCTTTTCCTCCAGTGTGGGAGGGGAATTTGGCCTGCTGATATTCTGTGCCAAGTTTAGATCGGGATAATGATATACTATTCGGGTTTCTATAGATTCTCAGGTCACTTTGAAAACATGAATTCATCCTGACAACGCAGCTGCGAGGAAATGGAGGTTTCACTGCTCGATTTAAAGAGAGGGAAACTGAGACCTGGGGAGTACATGGTTTTTGTAAGGTTGCAAAGGAAACAAGCGACGGAGGCTGGGAGCAAACCCAGGGTCCCGAAAGCCTTTCCGCTCCTCGCCGCGCTGCAGAGCCTCCTTCCCACACAAACCCGTTCTGGAGCATCGTTTTACACCAGCCCAAAATGTAACTCCCTTTTTATATTTAGCTCCCAGGTTCTGTAAAGGGACGTTATGTAACAGACCTCAAGTGTGGCATTTTATAATTTACCAGCTCAACTTGTGCTGCTTCTAGAAAGCCGCCTGTGCGCTGTGTTCCCCGGCTGAGCGCAGAGCCCTCGCCCGTCCCCTCCTGAGCTGGCAAAACATCCCGCTGGGCACCCATCTGTGGTTTTACAGCCCCGTGGTGTGCCGTCCCCACGGCCCCAGCCGGCCATGCTGCCTCCCAAGCAATTTGTGCTGTCGCCAGCTCCATTTTTATTGTCGGATTCTCTGCTCCTGCGAGAGAAAGAGAGGAGGCAGCTGGATGTGCTGCCCTCGGAGGGCAGACACAGCCCTCGCTGGTGGAAAATCCTCTTTCGGGTTGCAAAATGGTTCAACGGGCTCTGAAATCCCGGTGGAAGGTGGGAGGGTGCACAGGCGCCTCTACCCAGATGGTCCCATCCATCCATGCATCCATTCAGTGGAAATGGGTGTCCCCAAATCTGGGAGTGACTGAGGGTGACGCAGCCAGCAGCCAGCACCACGTGTGCCACACGTGCCCTGTATCCCTGCTGCTCCCACCTCCGGGCACACCAGGAGGACCCCCAGAAATTGGGGGGCTTTGCACCCAGGGAGGAGAAACCCAGCCTGGAGCTCCAGAGGCTGCCTGGCGTCTCAGATGCTCAGTGCTTCCGACAGCCTGTCTGCTGCTC
Organism: Pomatostomus ruficeps; assembly: GCA_013400735.1. NCBI lineage: Eukaryota > Metazoa > Chordata > Aves > Passeriformes > Timaliidae > Pomatostomus > Pomatostomus ruficeps. The sequence continues at coordinate 201,901 of VYZT01044762.1, forward strand.
TCCAGATCCGCTGCTCCGGTCCAGGGCAGGAGCCTGGCACCCTGGGAAGGCCCCTCATCGCCACACACACTCGTGCCACACGTGTCCCCTCTCTGTGACTGACGGTGACTTAAGCACGGAGCCATCAGAGCGAGAGGAGTTGCCTCATGGTGGGAGCTCAGCCTGCTCCCTCTGCCCGCAGCAAACTGGTGCTGCTGGGCTTGGCAGAGAGAATTTCCAGCCCCTCCTCTGCCCTGGCAGCAAGAATCCTCCCTGGACACAGCTGGTCCTGCCAGGGACAGGAGGCAGGACAGGGCAAATAGCAAACCCCATCTGCACCGGCAGCCTACAGACCCCTGCCCCACCTGTGTGTTGAAGCTTCTCAGTGCTCTGAACATCTCTGGACTGTTTGGAAATCTGGGGTGTAAGGAGGGAAACACCAGGGAAGCATTTTCTAGGCTCCAGCCAGCCAGGGAGGCTGCAGAGATGCACTGCAGGTAAAGCACCGTTGCAGGGCTGGCACCTCCAAGGTGAGCCGCTACTGGCAGGACAAACACGACTGACAGCGTTCCTGGCTCCGGTCCTTGCCTGCAGGCAGAGGCGAGGAGACACGTTAAGGAATATTTGCTGAAGTGGCAAAACCCCCTGGCTCACCCCAGCTCACCCCTTGGCCCCTCTGCTGCTCCCGGGGCCTGGGACAAGCCAGCAGCAGCCCTGGGTGGGCAGACGGACAGACAGACAGCCCTGCTGTGCTCACCTCCAGGCCAGGACAACAAAGTGATCCCTCACTCCTTCCAGCTGAGCTGAGCAATAATGTGGAATGGCCTTAAATCCCCTGTGTGCCTTTTCCAAGTCATTATTTCTGCAATGATATATATAAACTGGAGCTCCCTGGAAGTTTTGCCATAAGCTTGGGTGCCTGGTACTGATGAACAGCAAGAGCTCATCCAGCTGCTCACTTCCCTCTCCCTCCAAAAGCCGAGCACTTGACTCCCAGATAATTTTATTTTCTGCAATAAACAGCAGCAAGGACCTGGCGTGTGGCTCAGAGAGGGATGAGGAAATGACCAGAAACTTTAAATCCTGAGCTGAGAATATGGTTTTACTAAAAATACACGTCCAGCCCGTTTCAGTGCATGAGCCTGTCCCCGCCCTGGAGTTTCAGTCACATCTCTGAACATCATTATCAAACTAGTGAAACAGAAGAGCATTAATTAATCAAGCAGTTGATGTCACAGCATTTAGAGGCTGTGCAAGAACCAGAAGCAGCGAGCAGAGGATTCAAACCATCACTCTGTGCTCCCGCTGCAGCCCAGGGGAGCCAGGGACAGCACTCAGCCTGACAGGCACTTCCAGAGCAGGATCAGGGGCAGCACAGGGATGCGTTCACCCAGCCTGGGCAGACACGACAATTCCCAGATTAATCAGAGCCCAATAGAAACCACCAAACAGAAACGACCCCCCAGAGTGGCCCAGCTCCCACCACACAAGTAGTATCGAGTATCGATTGTGTTCTCCTTATCCTGACCGCCTGCATCCCTGGGATTCCCGATCTCCCCCTGCAGCCCTGGTTCGAAGCCCCGGGGAATTCAGCAGCAGTACCGCAGTTTCACCAAGTGACTCACACCTCTTCACCTTTAGATTTTATTTCCTCCCCGCTCCCTGCTTTCTCATGCAAATGTTACTCTGCCAAGGTGCTGCGGCTCCCGGAGCGCTTCTGGCATCGCCTGCTGGAGGGAGCGAGTCTGGATGAGACTGGGCAGGTCTCTTGGCTAGCTGGGGCTGGGAAGAAAAAGACTGCAAATGCACGCTTGATAGTAAATAAATGCGTAATAAAAATAAGCGTAATCTTGAAAAAAATTAAATTAATTAAAATATGATTGTGGTCAAGGAGAAAAGAGCTCTTTCCCAGCTGGCAGCAGGGACCAGAGCACCCAGTCACAGCATGAGGCACACCGGGCAGTGTGGGAGGAGGACACTCGGGTCTGGAAAAGGTCATTTAAACAACCAAAATTTAAAAAGGTGCAGGAAGAAAGAGGACAGAGATCATGGTGGCTGCTTGCCTTGGTTTAACCTGTTGCCCACACTGTTGTGTAAAGAGAGAAAGAGCAGTGAGGATCAAGCAGAGAAGCTGTGGCTGCCCCATCCCACAGAGTGTCCAAGGCCGGGCTGGACAGGACTTGGAGCAACCTGGGATAGAGGAAGGCGTCCCTGCCCATGGCAGGGGGTGGGAATGAGCTGAATTTTCAGTTCCCTTCCAACCCAAACCGTTCTGGGACTCTCTGGCTGGGACAACAAGCACGTGCTCTGCCAGGACCATCCCATGGGTTCCCTGCAGAGGTCATGGCTGTGAAGGCATCTCCTCACCAGGGCAGCTTCCACAGCATCTCCCAGGCATCTCCCGGGGTCCTAGAGCCACCCCGGAGCTCCTGCACGGACCCCAGTGACGAGCAGGTTTTGGGGGTCAGCTCACAGCTTGTGCCCACCCCAAGATTTTCCTCAGCCCCGGCACAGGCCGTGGATTTCCTTCCTTGGCTGGGTAAAGGCAGTGACCTTGCCACAGCTCCGGCCTCGTGTGTGCCAAATCGCAGCTATAAAAGAGAGAAAAGTTCAGCCGAGAAATACAGCTCACCTTTTTAGAGAAGAACATAGGATCTGATACATTCCAGTTGAAACCTTTCCAAAAAGCCAGGTGGGACTTTTTCTATATATATATGTCTAAACAAAACCATTTCTTTCTTAAAAAAAAAAAAAGAGAGAAGGAAAAAAAGAACTCTGGCAACTATCCCACGCCGAGAAAGACATTTAATTGAAGCCACACAAAAGGCAGTCGGTCTCACCAGCAACTGCACTTCTATCGCCTCCAGAAAGCCTGACGCACGGATTCAAAACTGAGGATGAATGTCAGCTGTCAGGTCCCTCAGGCTCTGCTGTGACCTACATGCTACCGAGAAAAAAAACCACCCAACACTTGTTTGAGGTTGTGTTGGGAGAAGTGACAGAGGGACCAGGGCTTGGCAGAGGGGTGTCACCGAGTGGGAGCTGGGGTGAGGCAAAGCCCCTCTCCCGGGGAGCTTGTGGTGTGACTCCATCAGTGCATGGAATTATCCAGGAGAAGCTTTCACTGGTGTCCTCCTCATGCCCTGCTAGAAAAGTTAAATTCACAGCAGGAACTCTGCAGGGAAGTCAAAAGCTGTTGGAAAAGGAATGTAAGTGGAGCCCAAGAGCTGGAGACCACCAACGCTTTGGCTGTCAGTGAAGGTGGCAGAGAACAAAGTGTGAGGGTGAAAGGGGCTTCTCTGACCCCCAGCAGGTTTCTCCATCTCTGGAGAAGTGCCTCATTCAACTCCAGAGACTCGTGATTCAAGCTGAGCTACTTGGGAAGAAGAGGTTTTGTTGGGAAGAGTGTTCTGTGAGAGTTATCATCAGACAACTTCAGGCACGTACGAATTTTCCTAAACTACTTTCCTTCTAAAATTCTGTCTCACGGCCTCAAAATCCACTTTTCCTCTTTGTGCACAACAGGAAGGGACCTGTCCCTGCATCAGCTTGCAGGTGCAGGATCAATGAGAGCGTTGGGATGTTGGTCTGACCCTCGCAGGGAATGCAGAGTCTCACAGGGGTCTCTCTTCCCTGCTTGGATGGGAATTCGGTAACAAGATGCCATGACTCATTTGAAGCCTAAATGCATCCTGGAATCATCAAAACTGTTCTGGCTGTGGGGTGAACACTTCCCCTAATCTCTATTTTGCATTTTAAATGGAAGGAACGGACTGGCTGTGTCCACAGCCATTCACTCTGAGACAGAAGTTTAACATCAGCCATCCGTGTCCGTCTGGCTGACCCAGAGCCGATGCAATGCTGAGATCTCACCCAGCCCCAGCCTCGCCCTGGGCTGAATCTCCCCCACCGCACAAACACACTGGAGATTCTCCCTGCGAACAAGGAATCCACTTCTAAACTGAAAAAAAAAATCACGCAAAGCAAATCATGGAGATAAAGAACAGGAAAATGGAGTTCCAGCAGAGCAGAGACTGGAACAAAAGCGGCAAGTTTCCAAGGCTCCCTTTTCCCCCGGATTAATGTTCCCGACTCTCTTGCCTCACCTGCCTCCTCACAGCTACGTGTGCGTGGAAGCTTTGACGCAAAAGGCTGATTTATTGGCTAAACCCCACCATTGTGCACTCTGTCATTCGCAGCTCTTGGATTTATCACCGCATCCAGACCAAAACACTCGTGATTCATCAGCAGAGGCACCCGGCTGGAGAGCGGCGTGGGAGAGAGCCTGGCTGCATCGCTCCGGATCTGTCTCTGCCACGACCCTGGGATGGGATTGCAGCTCCCAGGGCTGTGCTTGCTGTAAAGCAGCTCCCAGCAGCACCCAGAGCGCCGTGGGTGCCATGGGGAGCATTGCCCACCTTTCCCTTGGGTCTGGCCCAAGTTTCCCTCTCTGCTGCTGGGCTAAGCCCCAATGTCCTCTCCACGGCGTTCCAGGGGTTTGCCTGGATGAAGCTGCCCATGGCCTGGAGGAAAGACCATCCCAGGAGAAAGAGGAGAAAGAGGGTTCCTCAAGAGCCTCAAGACATCCTCTGGATGCGGGTGTAGGATTTTGAGCCAGGAACACAGCTCAGCTGGACTTGGGCTGGGGATTTCAATGAGTTTAATCTGTTTCATACACACTCCCTCAATTGGCTAATTACTGCTAATTACACAGGCTTGAACCCTGGCCACGCTCTCTTGGAGACCTGGGAGAAGCTGCTCCTGTGTGCCCAGGAGAGATAGCATGGCACCATATCTGCTGCCACAAGGCAGCTGTGACAAAGGCGGCTGTGACAAAGGCGGCACTCACCGAGTGGCCTGGACACCAGGGCCTGAGCGATACCATCGGTGGCAGAGGATGGATCCCAAGGAATGCCAGGGCAGAGATGCCCCAGCAGCTCACCGTGGTGTGCCCAAAATGCACAGACAAACCAGAAGGGAATCCAGAGATCAAAGGTGACTCCAGCCGTGCATCACTCAGAATCCTTTCGTAGCAATTTTGACGCAGTGTTACGTAAGAGCAGCCCAGCTCCTGAAAATCTGCCAGGCTCACAAGCAGCAAGGAGGAGGTGAGAATAGAAACAAATAAATAACAATACGTGGCAGCTGCCTCCACAATGGACCACGTTCCCAAATGCTGCATACAGGCAGAAATCCCAGGTGTCCAAGAGGTGCCAATGGGATTGTTCTGGAATTTCAGTAGCATAAGGGAAAACAAAACCTGGATCAGCAAAGCTGCTGCCCTCTGAACACTTGTTAGCTGTCCCTGGAAAGCTTTGGTGCACCAGCCTTCGGGCACCTGCAGGTGGGATTTGCCACACGTTTCTCCTGTATTTCCATGGGAAAAGGCAAGAATGAGTGAATTAGGGATCTCTGGGGTGCACGGAATGTCTCTCTTGCTCCTGCACCTCGTGTTCAGTGGTGTGTCTCCCCATGGCAGAGGCACAGCAGCTGTTTGACCAACAGCAAACCGTCAGACCTTCATCCTATTTCCACGTTCCCACTCCCTTGACAGCCCTCCTGATCCTGCTTTTTCATGGGTTTTAATTAGAGGAGCAGCTCAGCCATGAAGCTGGGCTGAGCTCAGGGCCATGTCCCAGGCTGCAGACGTGCATCTCTGGCCAGTGCAACGAGGAACATCCGCAACGTGCTTCCCTCGAGCCTCGTGATGCTGCAGCTGCACAGAAACGTCCCACTTGGAGAAGCCTCTCCTCATTTTGCAAGCTCTACGCCACACCACGGGATAACTCACACCCCTCTGTGCCGCCCCATCCGGGTGAGCCGAGCTGGGAGCCGCTGACACCGTCGAGGGAAAGGCAAGCTGTGCTCACCCCGCCACAAACCAGCTGGAAAAGGGGCCAAAAGCCCTTTGCTGGGTGTACAGCACTGGCTGCTGTCCGTGTTTTTCCCTTTCCCCTCGGAGAACGGCTCAGCTGAGCCCTGTGGAAGCCCACAAGAACTTTCCAGCTGGTTATGCAACTGCCTTTGGCGGAGCAAAGGGATTCCTGAGGAAGAGGGGAAGACGGGGCTCCCCTCGGTGCCAAAGCGGCATCAACTGATCCGCCACGGCTGCTCTGCACTTAAAGTAGGACAAAGCCTCCTTCAGAGCTGTTTCTCCTCTTATTCCCAGCGGCGGAGCACACAACGGCTACGCGTGCCCAGGGATGCTCAGCCACGGACAGGACACATCAGAATGGCTCTTGTGCCTCGTGTCACAGCCTATAAAGTCAGATTCATCTTAGAAATTCACCAAGAGAGTGGAATGTGCTGGGTTTTCCTGATCCAAAGAGCTGCAGCAGGAAAAATCCTGTTGTGGTCGCTGCTATATTAGGAAAAAAAGGGGCTTATGACATTTTTATATGAGAAGGATTTTCCTGGTAGTATTTTTGCAAGTATGAAACCTTCCAAAACTCACCAATAGAATATTTTTTCCATTTGAAAATACCTTTCACCCATGAAGTACATCAACTTTTAATAAATGAATTAAAAAAAAAAAACACCAAGAGGGAAGGAATGGCAAATCTAATTCTCCTGTTTCAAAATCAACTGTCTCAAAATTTTCTGAGCCGAATTTTTTTTACGTTTGGTATCAAAAATGTGATTTTAACAAGCTTGAGCTGGATTTGTCATCGGCGTTGACAGCTACTGTTGGGGGGAGATTCCAGATGGAGACCAGCTGCTGAGACTGGGAAACCATCGGCTCGGTGGAAATCAAGGCCTGGCCCTGGTGTGCAAGGTACACCCATGAGAAGAGTGTAAGGAACTCTCCAGCAGGAATCCTGCTGCTGGCTGGCTGGGAATGAGCTTTTATTCAGTTTCTGCGTGAGGTTTGAATCTTTGGAGAGCCCCAAGGCGAAGCTGGAGGCTCAGGAGCAGCCGGCAGCCGCGAGCTCCTCGCCAAGCTCCTCGCCAGGCTCCGCAGAGGAACGTGCAGGATCCACAGGTTTTGTTGCTGGAGGGAGATCGTGGCACTGTGTGTTTTGTAAATAAAACATGACACTAAGAAAACTCCTGCCTGTGCGTCAGCGGCTCCCTTCGGAACAGAACACGGACCCTTCCATCTCCAGAGCGGCCTCGCAGCTTGTTCCAGCTGCTCCTCTTCCGTCTGACAAATCGGCGCCATCCACCCCCAAAACCCCGCGGAAATTTGGGGCTTAGCAAAACATTTTAGGTGTGAGAAGCAAGAGGTGTGCGTGAGGCTTTATCTTGATTGTAACACCAGGCAAGCTGGGTGCAAACAGTAGGAGTTATGAAAACATCGGAATCCTGGCTGTGGAGCGAGTCAGGAAAAATACCACCTGACCCACAAGCCACCCATTCTTGTTTTAGCAGTGTTTGAAGAGCCTGTGTAAATCTTTGTTTGAAATGTACACAAACACACTGGATTTCAAAGGCTTAGCAAATATGTAATCTACAAGTGTGGGTGCCTCGCGTTTCTTAAGATCCACCCACAAACAGGGATAAATCGGGGAATATTTAATTATTTTTTGCACAAATATACACACATGTGTGTATATATGGTGTAAATATGTATTATATTGTACACATGGTATATGCATGTGCACGCATATATATTTTTATATATGTACAGAACAATACTGAAATCTTATTTTTCTTCTACATGTAGGTGGCTATTATATATATAATATATATATATTCTTAAACTTAACCAGATTATGAGCAACAACACAATAATAAAGCAACACATGCAAGGGAGAGCGAGGACAAATCAATGGGGAAATACATTTTACACAGAGGCTTCCAAGGAATGAGACCAAAGTGGTGATTTGTGGAATTTCATGGGGGGAAAGGAGGAAAAGACACAGAGGTCTCAGAGCTGTGAGCGATTTGTGCTGAACAAATCATTCATCATCGTGTATTTAGCAAAGTAGAAAAAAAATTGTAGACAAATTGAAAGAAGGGGTGGAGTTGTTGGTAGATGAAGTGTGAGCTTCAAAATTATGGAATGTTTCAGGCCCATGTGCAGAGTTTAAGGACAAAGGGATTTCCCTGGTTGCTCCTTCTCTGGAAATAAATCTGCTCCCCCTCTAGAAATAAATCACTGTTGTGAAAAACACCAGAGAACAAAATAGTTTTATATGATATTTATAACACCTTGGCCGGGTCCCTTTTCTAATCAGGGTGTGGGGCGAGGCTGGTTATTTCCTGCAGAGGAAAGCTACCTTATTAAAAAGATAATTTTGCGGTGGCATTTTAATACGCCTCTGGCTGTCCACAGAGTTTACTGATAAGGAAGGGTCCTTATTTTTTATGAGAATGGGAAAGACCCTGTGCAAAAATCCAGCCCCTCCGAGCAGGACACCAAGCGTTGGCAGCTGCTGTTGCAGCTTGGAGCTGGAACAAGGAGTGTTGGTTATCAAGGTGATGACGAGGCCTCGACAGATTCACCTTTATCTGTCATTTCCCTTCTTTCCTCCTGGCTACGCCTCTTTTAACAAGAATTGACAGTGCTTTGGACCTTGCCTGATATGGTTCAGCAAGTGAGATAGATCCTTTGTCCTGACCTTCTTCTGAAGGGCCGGATCTGTCCTTGCAGAAGTGCGGAGTTTCCAGGTGAATTCCCAAGTACATCTCCTGGGCTGCACCTGGGTTGCTAAGCTCTCCCCCTCCATCCCATTTCCCAGAGCATTAACGGGATTGAAAAGGACTCAACACCCCACTAAAGGTGCTCAGACCCCCAAAGGACTTGTCCCTGGAGACGACATAACAGCTGAAGGGTGAGATGAGATGAAAACATTTCCAGAAATGAAAACAAGGCCAGGAAGGTTCCTCTGGAAACACAGGACCAATTTTCCTTGTTAAATAATTCAGCTAAGTCCAAGAGAACAACTCGCCCTGCAGAATTAGGAAGGATTTGAAAGAGAAAGAAAGCATTCGGTGCAAGAGCCGGAGGGGGCCGTTCCCCGAGAAGGTGCAGCGCAAAAATAGATGTAAATCTGCAAAGGCTGTCACGTTGAAGTAAATCTGAAGTAACTCTATTGTTTTCCGTGGGGTTACTTTGGGTTTACACCAGCGTGACTAAGATTAGCATATCAGCTTGGGCGTGCTCCATACGATAAGCGTTGGCTCGGGGAAGTGGAGCGTTGAGGCTGCGCTTGCAAGGGGCCAGAGCCTGTGTCTCAGGTAGACTCTGCATCCTCTTATCTCCTTCCTCCGGCAGCCCCGAGGTGTGCTGAGGCTGCAAGTCCTTTGCTTTATCACCCACACGGATCCGAACTCTGCTCCGGCCGCGCCACGGCAGTGAGCTGTAATGAATATTGTATAACCGCCGGCAGGAGGAATCCGCCAGGATAGTGGGAGCCATCCACGCAGGGAAGGGAGGGGAGGAGGAAAGAGCTTGACACAGCCATCCCTGCAAATTAAAGCAGGAGTAAATAAAGTAATTAAACAATTTTCAACCCGAGATGCAGACCGAGCGGTGGGAAAGGCTCGCACAGCCCATCTCCGGGACAAACGCAGCCCAGTTCATGAGCACAACCTCATTTAAGTGCTTGTAGCCAAGCTGCAGCTACATATAGAATAAAATAATAGAAGTGTGAAACACAGTAGCGAGGTGCTTTCAAACGAGGAAGTTAATTCCTTCATCCATACGGATTTGGAAGTGCTGTGTGTTTGTTTCTGGAGGATTTGCAGGTGCAGAGCCACGTGTCTGAAGGTGCTCCGGAGCTGAGGGGCTGCTCAGGACACGTTGCCTCAACCCGTGAGGCAGAGGTGGCTCAGCGTGAGCTGAAGGACGTGAGGGCTGTGCTCCCCCAGCGCTAAAGTGGGGTGAACAGCCCCAAAATCCCCCCTGAAGCCGCTGTCTCCCTCACGTGTGGGTGTGTAGGGCAGTGAGGGGATGAGGTGAGGGCGATGGTGGCCCTGTCCTGTTCCCTGCAGACCCCAGTCTGCAGAAACCCTACGAAACACCGACTTTTCTTTGCAGAAAGGGCGATTAGACATCGGAAGGGGCTGCCCAGGGCGGTGCTGGAGTCCCCATCCCTGGAAGCGCTCAAGGAAGGACTGAACGTGGCACTTGGTATCATGCTCTTGGTGACATAGTGGTGTTCGGTTATGGGTTGGACTCGACGATCATGGAGGTCTTTTCCAACCCTAATGGATTGTGGGATTCCGTGACCGCCACCTCTGGTTCCGCCGCGCCGCGACTGTCGCGACAGCAGGAGGCGGTGCCGGCGCACTACTTCCCGTCCCGGGAGCGGCAGGGTCCGGCGATCGGGCCGCATCACCCGCCCGCTCTTCCCGCCCGGCCTATAAAGGGTTCCGGAGGAGCCGCGTCGCGCCCGCGGTATCCGTGCGCCAGGCGAGCCCGCTGAGGGGACGGCGGCCATTTTGTTCAGTGCTGGCTCTGTGCTGAGGGGGCGGGGGGGCAGAGAGAGCGAGGGAAGGCGCAGAGCAGGAAAGGGCAAAAACGAGACTGAACGAGGAGCGGAGCCGGGCCGGCCAAGCCGCGAGCGGAGCGGCGGGGAGGGCTCCGCCCGGCCGCTGAGAGGCGATGGCGGATATAGACAAGCTCAACATCGACAGCATCATCCAACGGCTGCTGGAGGGTGAGGGTCGGGGACGGCGCGGTTGGGGGGAGGCGGCCGGGCCGATGAGCCGCGTCCCGCCCGCCCGGCGGGGTCTGAGGGGGCACCAAAATGGAGGGGCGAGAGGCGCTTTGTCTGCCCGGGGTCGCCGCCGCCGCCGCCCCCTCGCCTGGCTCGGCCTCGCAGCCCCAACTTTCCCCTCAGCCCGTGTGGTTCCGAGGCGTTTCTGCCTTTTGATCCCTCGGTGCAATGCTGGGACCAGCCGGCTGCCCCCTTCTCCTCCCCTGCAGCTCTGAGGGGATGCTTAATCTAGTAGTGTGTTCGAATGAGAGGATGCTTAATTTAATACTATTTTCCTAGGGAGGTATTTTAAAAAGCCTGGGGTGTTCTCTTGCCTTTCACACATGCACATGGGATCGGTGCATGGCTGGGTAGTCGTGGGGCTCTGGAAATAAGACTCAGCGTGTTTAAAGAGTGTTGAGGCAGCTTTTCAGCAAGTCGGGAGGAGACTGTCATGGGTTTCAGTGTATCCTGGGTTTAGCTTTGATTAGCGGCTTGCATTAAAGCTGCCGCAGGATTTTGGCTCTTAATTCGTAACATATGGTGGGTTTTTAGGTGTGACTAGAGGGCTGGGGTTTGGTGTTTCAGGCAGTCTGAAAAGGGGCTTATTGTCTGGTATTGTTGGTGCTTTGGGATGAAAAGAGTTGCCTGGGAGTTTGGAAATCAAAGGAAGACCTGGAAGTTGCAGGGGGTGTCTCCAGCATCATCCCTTCACTTGCAGGGATCAGCACTGGACTGGGATTGACTGGTTTTAGTGCAAAAGGCTGAGAAGTTGCCAGTGACAAACTCTCTTCCAGGCATCGAGGGAAATCATAATTACTCAGAGAAGGAAGCTCTCCTGGTCCAGCCTCATTTCACGTGTGTCAGGGCAGGCATCTCATCTGGATTTCCTCTTGAAAAGCTTGGTCAGGGATTTAACTTTTTTCCATTTGCCACAAAGTCAGCTGAGATGTTGCTGAGAAAAAATGATGAAGAAATGTCTTTTCTTACACACTTTCCTTCTTGCAGGCTTTTGCTTGTGTAATGCTCTGATAGCAGAAGGTCAGGCAGAGGAACAGAAATTCTGCTCTAGAAATCAATCGGAGTTAAAAAATCCTATAGATGAATTATGGGATTATTGAATAAGTAAAAGTAAATGGGGTTTTTCCTCTGATCCGTTTTGGGTTTTGCCTGTTACCAATTTAAACTGCCCTGGTTTCAATTATTTAAAGACTTCCCTTCATAAAGTTAGACCAGGATTTTCCTGAAAATCCAGTAGTACGACTTGTAAATGTCAGGTCTCGTATGTCATATGTTTGGTGACATATTAATACATGCTCCGTTTAACTGCACCTATTAGTTACAGTTCTTACTGATTTCCCCTAGAGTAATTAATGCAATATTTTCAAAGTGTAAATTTTAATTTTTAAAAGCACGGATTAGACCTTGCCTGGAAAGAAATGCGAGTGATTTCTCTGTTTAAAGTTTCAAAAAGTAGTAAGGTGTGCTGTGTCAATATGTTCTGCTCTTACTCGGTTTATATCAGCATTAGATGTGTGGAGCAGATAAGAGTTCGTAAATCAGGTTTCAGGTTTGCTGACATCTTTTAAGAGGTGCTTCATGCAATTACAGACGTTACCTGACGTTGCATCAGCTGCCAGAACTGAAATTAATTTTTTTTTTCCTTTATTAATATTGCAGCTGGGATTTTGGATTCCTTGAGGCAATGATTGTCTTTCAATATTTAAAACAATTACTGGTGTTAGTAACCTGTGCTGCTGCTTTATTTGTTGATTATTAAATGTCTGCTCCAAACATCTTCGCCAGACAGAGAGTGATGACTGACCTTTGTGAGTGTCATTTTTGTACTTTTTTTTTTCCTAAAACATTGGGGCATTTTAGCACACGCTGCATTTTGGATTTAGACCAAACAAATGATTGTTTTTCGGTGCAGTTCTGGTAGAACAAGTGCATAACGTCGGTTACACAAAGTGTGGTGTGCCCCTGAGCTCTGTGCCGAGGGATACCCCTTCAGACAAGGCTGCACACAGATTAAAATCATACTCGGGCATGAAAACTCTGCAAAATCTGGTTTAATAACCGGCTCGCAAACTGAGTTGCCCAAATCCTTGTGCAAGCTGTAATTTTAGAGCAATTTGGTGTTTCATTATAGCTCTCTTTAAACTTTAAACACTTACACATTTTTATAGCAGTTAACTTGAGGTGATTTTGCTACTAAAATGTAAAGAGTGTGAGTAGGGGGCTCAGCTCTTTCTGAAGGTAACAAACCCCAGTCCTAAGGAGATTTTTGATGGAGTACTGGAAATCAGTGAGCAAATACAGTCAGGCAGGTATTTGTTTGATCACGCCTTAGCACTGCGCTGTTGGGAGAAGCACTGAATCGAGTCTAATGGCTGAGGTAAAGTGAAGGGTGAATAATAAATTACTCTTGCTTTTGTCCTTAATACAGGGTATTAATAATGTATTTGGGAGGGATTTTAGTTGCTTTCCATCCTGGCTCCTCTGCTCAGCTGACATTATTCTTACTTTTCCCCCAAACAGTGATGTTCTCCCACCCACATCAGGCTATTCAGGTGAAATTATTAGCTTGTTCTTTAAAGGGCCTGGAAGTATTCAGGCCTTCAGCTTCTCATTCTAAGGTAAATATTTGAAGAGTCTTTCTTGCTGCAAATGTTTTGTAGTACAGAACCATTTGGCATTGAAATGTCACAAAAAACCATTTTTCAGTAGCATTGTTCTCAACCTTGGAAAGCCACTCAGGGAAAACATTGAAAATGCTGCCTTTTTTTGCTGTAATTGAATTTATCCTTGCTCCCTGCTTTACTCATGAGGGTCGTGTCCTGCTAGGAGCAATTTCCCCAGTACAGGTTGTCTGACTTTGTCACTTTTGGTAACTGTAATATCCACAAGAATAAGAGTTCTAAAGTGTGGTAAGTAACAGTATCCTGCACTGAGAATTGAAATGTTTCTAAGTGTCCTTGATAGTGGATAAAGGCTCAAATGTTGACGGAGCAAATTGACCTTCCTGAGGGGTAAGAGGGGTTAAACACAAGAACAAGTTATGCCCCTTCTAGCAGGGGTACTGCGAGCAGCAGCTGTGAGCGTGTGCTGAGTCTAAACTGCCAGCAGACAGTAAGGTAGCTTGGTAAGATAAAAATCAGTGGCACCTGTATGGGCTTGGAAAGGCTTCCAGGAAATGGCAGAATTCCTGCTTGCCTCAGTAAAGAATGAGTGACAAATCCCGAGACTCCCCGAGTGTGAGCGTGGCTTCCTTTCTGTGTCATGTCAGATGGTGTTCCTATAACCTGAGCCCCTTATCCATTTCCTTCATCTCGTGTGCTGGCAGCTTTTCCACATAAGTAGGGTCTGGTTCGGAGCTCACAGTCACATATTTAGAAAACAGGATTGAAGTGTATTAATCTTACCATGGTAACAATAAATAATGGGTAAAATAACAATTTCAATGTACCTAAGTGACCCAGGTTGAAATGTGCTTCTGCAAACCTTTCCTGGGCTGCATCCTCTGCAGGCCCTGTTAAGGGAAAACCAAGTAATGAATGGAGGCTACTTTGGATAAAGCCACGCGAGGCTACAATGGTGGTAGCCATTCTGAAAGCTGAAATCCTGGCTAGTGCACTAAAATCGGCAAAAAGACTCTTAAATCCTTAAACATTTCTGTTTATACACCCACAGATTTCTATTCCCAGTAAAGCCTGTTGTAGAGATGTCAAGGAGATATTCTCTCTTAATTTGCTTTAAATGGGGAAAGATTATCATCTCCTTATTAAAAATAGTTGAGCTAAAGAGCATGGATAAGATTTTGCTCGCCACAGAGAAGATGTTTTCTCACAAATGCAGTCCTCCGAATTTTTTTCACCTTTCTGCTAAATACAGCTTTAATTGGGTCTGCAGGTTTGCGTGCTCTTTAGCTTCATGTGCTGGGATTAGAGTCTGATCTCAGAGATGTTAATGTGAAATGTGATCGCATTTACTCATGGATGAGTTGGGATTGCTGTGATGAAGTTTCTCATGGACAAGCAGCACTTTTTGACCTCAAACCATATCATTTTCCCTGGTTTGTGTAGCTTAATGTTAATTGTTTCCTGCTGTGGTGCAGCAGTTTCTAAGAGTGGGAAATAGAAACTCTTTCAATTCCAAAGCCAAACATCAGATTCTTACCGGTGCCATGGACTGAAACAAGGCTGTTAAATTCTGTGCCTGTTGCCCAGTCAGTGAAGGGCAGGAATTTGTCACCCCTGTCTGTGATCAGGGTGGGTACCTGTTGCTGCACACCTGTCTGCGGTGTGGAAATGCGTTACAAGATGAAAAACTTGCAGTCACACGGAATCTTCCATTTGATAGCGCTGCTGTGAACTTTTGACACACTAGAAAGCAGACTAGAACTTTTTCGTTTTAGTGCCTTGTGCACTGAGGAGATGCTTTTCCATTTCAGTTTTGAATTTGAAGTGATCTGATCAAAGCTGGTAGTGCCTGCAGTAAAGTAAAACCTTTTTTACATCAACCACTTTCAAGTTATTTATTCCCTTTGTGCCTGTGGTGCAAAACTGACTGTGAAACTGTCATTGGGAACTGCTAGAAACTAGATTAAAACCAACCTGCAGTATTTTTGGAAATGTCACTATGATTGCAGACTTCTTAATGTAAAGCACGGTGAAACTGAGAGACTTGTTTAATAAGCCAAAAAATGAACTGACCTGTAGATAGACTATTTTCCTTAAAACATTTTCTGTAGGAGAACTTGATTCTCACACTTCAGTTGACAGCGTTTCAGCTGCTTCTTTTAATGCAATACTGAATGGAAATGAGATGTTTGGAGCGCTGAAATTTCTGGCATTTTTGAACTTTCTGCTATTTTCGAATACTTCTCTAAGTATGTGTCCCTTTCATATTAACCTTGATTGACGTAAAGGAATGTGTGGCACCAGAGTGAGTACTGGAAGATGCCAGGGGTGGGTTGGGATGTGGGAGTCTGTTGTACCCTGTGTGCATATGGTCTCAGACTGTTGTGCATTCCAGATCCCACAGCTCTTGACCCATTTATCCCTCCCGGGGAAATGTAGAATAGTTCTCAGTGTCAGGCAGTGTTCCGGCAGCTGCAGCTACACTTTGTACTCGCTCTTTGCTCGCTCCTGAATGACAGGGGTGCCTCAAGTTCTTGCTCTTCTTCCTTTTCCTTCCTCTCCCCCTCTGCTGGGCGCCTGTCATACTACACTGTTTATCGTACACTCATTTTAGAGTTGGTATCTCTTGTTGTTTCCATCAGGTTCTCCCTATCTTAGAAATTGTTAATTTTGATAGTGTACCCTGTGTTCAAAGCAGTGCCTCTGCAGAGATCATCCAGGCTCCAGGGAGGGATTTTTTTCTGTTTTCCATCTAGTGGAGAGCTTATTTTCTCACAACTTCTCATATTTGTACAGTAAAAAGGATTTTACTTGGTGGAAGACTGCCCAGACTGGACACTGAAATTCAGGCTCTAGAGAAATGATTTCTAAGAGCAGGAACATCTCTGCCTAAAGAGGGTGGGAACATTTTGCTGTCTGGAAATAGTGCAGCAGTGTGTTCAGACACAAATAAAATACCACTTGAAATGGGCTGACTTTTCTCCCCAAATGATCAATCCTTGTTGCAGTGTCAGTTCCAGACTGTCATTTCTGAGAGGTTATTTTTTTACGCATTGGAAGGGCAGATGTGCCTGTTCAGTACTACTGAGCTGCTCTTTGGACTCTATGACCAAGCTGTCAATTAGTGTCACACTGATCTCTACAAGCTGCCTTGTTTTGGTCCAAAGCAGAGAAGCAAACTGTAAACACGACTTCTTTTTCGTGGCGTATTATTTTTGCCTTCTTAGAAGGGCTAAGTAACTCGAAGACTCAGAGAAAGCTTTTAAGAAGTCATTAAGACTGAATATCCGGCATTTCTGTGCCAGCTCTTTCATTGTGGATGAGAAGATCCTTGCACTAAAAGTGCAGATTCCTCAAACCAATGTGCACTTCTGCATTTTTGATTCTTCTGAAGCCAAACCCCTTTTTGTTTTCCCAGCTTTTCAGGACACACAGGTTAATGTCAGAAGAAACTGAACACACTCATCTCCTCTGTGCCAGTTCCATGTTGGACAAAGTGGTGAAAGCATCACTGGCAGGCAGAGCTGGACCTAATTTTCCTGGTTTTTCATCCGTGGTGTCTGTCCTAGTGAGTTTTGAAAGTGCAGCAAAGCATCATTTCATCTTGTCAAGGTTTTCTACAGGCAGGTGACTAAAACTGTCTGAGGATTATACCAGTTCAAGAAAAACGTATTGGAAAAACCTGTGTTTGAAACAGTTTTTGAATCTTCATTTAATCTTGAGCAAAAATGAATGCACATGCTTTATTCATGAGCTTTAGTGACTCAGTGCATTGCATAGTCTGTATAATATTTTGTACTTTTTAATTTATGGATGCGAAGTACAGGGTTTGGTTTTAGCAATTTCTAAGAAGACCAGATCATGGCGAGTTAGATTTTTGGCTTCACAGAAAACTAAATACAAGTATTTTGTATTATCTCAAAAACAAAGGTGAACTGTAAAACTTAGGATTAAGAGACCATCAGTTTTATATTTGCAATTCAGCCAGTGTATCGCTTAAT
The DNA here is from genome assembly GCA_013400735.1 of Pomatostomus ruficeps. Taxonomy (NCBI): domain Eukaryota; kingdom Metazoa; phylum Chordata; class Aves; order Passeriformes; family Timaliidae; genus Pomatostomus; species Pomatostomus ruficeps. The sequence continues at coordinate 219,169 of VYZT01044762.1, forward strand.
TCTAAAAATTTCTGTTATTTATTGCTTCTGGATATTTGGCATTTTGAGTTACTTGCATGTTGCACAGGAGTCTTTGGAAAATTACTGTATGGATGAAAAAATTACTGTGTGGATGAAGAGCCTCATGCGTGATAAACTGCTGTGACAAAGATTTAACTTCCATTTACATGCTTCATTACTTCTGAGATTTTAATGAAAGACATGAAGAGCAGTGGTAATTCCCGTGCTGGCATGCCGTGTCAGCGGTGAGTGATACCACGGGGGCAGCGAGGAATAAAGGGGCAGGTAGCGCTTGCAGGAGAACAGTTACAGCCGTGACTTTTGACCTCCCGTAATGTCACTGTGAGCACTCACTGTCACTTGAACCCCAGTTTCATTTCGAAGGCTCTTTGAGGCCAGGTGTGTGGTTTAGGTGCTGTCAGTGGTTCTGCAGGGCAGGCAGTGCCACCCTGGGGTCTCTGGGGGTCAGCCTGCAGGGAAGGGTTGATGTGGCTGAAACGCTGCGAGTGCTGGCAGAGATCACATCCAGTGACGCGGATTTCACGGCTCTTACACAGTCATTGTTTTATTCGCGGTCTAGATAAGGTGCACGCTCACTGAGCAGCGTTCTCTGTGCTTCAGCAGAGGCCTGTGTACAAGTCAGAAGCTTCTGTGCTAGAGAGAAATTGGAACACAACTGTTTTTTGTTCTTACTGTTCCTAAAACTTGCCTCGAGCACCCCCAGCCTTTCCCACTTCAGTTCTCACTTGGCTTCATGCAGCGCAAGGCCCACAGTGACGGCAGAGATTTGAGTCATCTGGAGCTTTCCGATTTCTCACTCGCAGGTTAAACAGTAGCAAAGGAGTTAGGCTGAAATGGTAGTTAGCTACTCAGTTATTTAGCACTTCAGGAAGATAATACTGCACTGGTTCTTGTGTTTGAAGGGATTCAGGCTTGTTGCTTGCTTTTTTTGCAATTAAAGGCCAGACCTTTTTGGATGAGGGCATAGATCGTTCAGTCTCAATGCCATAGGAGTTGCTCACAGTAGTTGCTCACCTAACCTGGCAGCCGTAGCAGGGGAGGGATTTTGTTTCGGGAGGTGTTGGCAGAGCGTTTCCAGGCGGCTGAGACAAGTTCTTGGTGATCTGGCTCTGATGGGGCTGATCCAATGGGTTAATTGTAGAAGATGACTGCTGCTCTTGCTCCTTTTTTTTCCCTTCAGCCTTATCGCTGTTACATGTTGTCACTGGTTTCAACACCAAATAACAACACAGGCTTCACCAGTAATGGCACAGTCACAATTTTTTTGTCCAGTCTCAACCCCGTGCAATTTGGGCCGTAGTTACAGCTCTGCTGCTGTAGAAATGTCCTTTGTATTTCTGGGCAACAGAAGTGGGGTGTGAAACTCGTTCAGGCCAGGCTGGTGTCCTTGCTCAGAGCAGGAAGGAAGGGTTTAATGGATGTTAAAGGAACAAACTGTGGTGAATTGTTGCAGTGGGAGGGATTGAAGCAGTGATGGAAGGGTGGGAATTGGGAGGAGGAGATGCTTTGGGGCTGGAGATGGGGCTCCCACTGGCTTGTCTTTTACTGTGCTCAGAGGCAGTGATGATGGCAGCTGTTTTGTCATCGTGATCCAAAACTATTTCCTTGCTGACAGTCCTGACCTCCCAGTCATGTGCTTATTTTTCTTCCTTGTTTTCCAGCTGCAGTGTAGAGCAGGGGCAGTACGGGGTTTATTTTGTTTAGGTACCGTCTTGGGCGAGGTGATTTGCTGGTTTTTAGGGAATCTGGCGCATTTGTTGGTGATTGAATGGCAGACGCCCTTCTCTCAAGTTCAGACAGCTTTCCAGAGAACGAGCATGTAACTGCTTCACTGAAAAATAACATATAAATAGTCACATTGTCCAAGATGGGTTTGATATCTAAATAGAACTAAACTGATGCTATTTAAAGTGTGACATTTTTAACGGGGGAAGTGTTGAGCCGTGAATTCTGGTAAATGAAAGTAACACAGGACTGGAACAGAACACACTCCCCTTCCCTGGCACTGCCACTTCACCCCAGCACACTGAGCTTGCCCTGGTACCTTCTCGTTCAGTGCTGCTCTGGCATTTAATCAGGCTCTTAAAATAACACCAGGGATGGTGCTGCTTTTGATAACTGACTTCTGACTCCTCCTGACAGTGCGAGGGTCAAAACCAGGCAAAAACGTCCAACTTCAGGAGAATGAAATTAGAGGATTGTGCTTGAAATCCAGAGAGATCTTCCTGAGTCAGCCTATTCTACTAGAACTTGAAGCTCCGCTGAAAATCTGTGGTGAGTACTGTGAGTTTTGGTTTGATCCTGGGGGAGGTGTCAGGTAAATGCAGAGAACAAGCGCCAGATGCTGCTTTCACTTACCAACAGTGAAACGAATAAATAATTGTAGCAAAAGGCAAAATAAAACCCTGCTGGATACATAGGGCAGAGGAATGGAGAGGGGGTAACATGTGGGAATTGTATTTGGGACCAAAATAATCCAGCCCCAAAAAGCAACTGGTTCAGTTTCACCAGGCTGGGGGAGAGATTCACGTGAAGTTTTGGGAAAAAGTTATAAAATAAATAATGTTTGGCCCAGTTGTAACTGAGCAAGGGGAAACGATGAGGAACCCCAGCATTTATTGTGGTGCAGTGTTTTAAAATCCTGCTGGAAATCTACATTTCTGTGCTGTTTCTTGGAATGACTTTCTAGTTTGGTTTCACTGTATTGCGTAGAGCAGCGCTCGTTTTGCACACATGTACATGTCTGCTTATGCTGAAAGAATGAAGAATGTCAACATAAAGCCTCAATAAATGCGCTTCAGAAAGCTTCCAGCAAACAGTATTTTATCCTACTCCAAACCAGAGGACTTACTTTAATTTGAAGCAGCTCATTCCATATTTATAATATTGGTAGTCTAAAATCACGATTTAGCGTTCTGCTTGTCAGAAACAAGCCATGATTTAAACCAAAGGCAGAAACACCAATTTCATTTTTGATGCCTCTTCACTGCTAGAATTTGAATTACTGAGTGTTCCCAGAAAACACAGTTGGTTTCCTGGAATCCTGATTTCGTTTTAGACACACCAATATTTTTGAGTAGCTACGTGCAACTTCGTGCAGTTAACCATTGCACAGATAATTGGATAATTTTATATACATTAACTGTCATTTTAAGTCTGTTATGGGCAGTATCTAACTGCAGGCTTTTTTCTTTCTGAAGCACCTTTGCTTTGTTCTTTCTCTAGAATCAGGGAATGCAGTGAAGGGTCACTGAAGCGCTGTGTCTGAATCTCATTGCAGGTGACATCCATGGACAATACTATGACTTGCTCCGACTCTTCGAATACGGGGGTTTTCCACCTGAAAGCAACTACCTGTTCCTTGGTGATTACGTTGACAGAGGAAAACAGTCTTTAGAAACAATTTGTCTTCTATTGGCCTACAAAATTAAATACCCAGAGAATTTTTTCCTCCTCCGAGGGAACCACGAATGTGCCAGCATCAATAGAATTTATGGGTTTTACGATGAATGTAAGTACCAGGCGTGGGTGCCTGTGGCTGGGGACAGCGGGGTGGCAGCGTTGGATGGTTCCTTCCCAGCCTGCAGTACCCTCAGTGCTCTAGAGGGGCCCTTGGGCTGTTTTAGAAAGGGGAGTCTGTCCTTCCCTGCTCCTGTTGGACTCTGATCCTCACAGCACACAGCAGCAACCCAGTGGGTAACGTTATTTGTTGGCTGCTGTGTTAACTAACAGTTCTCACTGGTAAAACTCGTCAGTCAGGGCATCTGATGAAGATGGGAGCATTTAATTGGATGTGCATTACAGAAGTTTCATTCACCTGAGGCCTGGGGATGCGGATATGTACAGACCGTGTGACGGGGGCTGTACACAGACCTTACCCAAACACAAGAAGTCATTTTGCAGTGAAGCAGAAGCCGATGTTCCCGTTTCAAAGGGTGCGATTTAATCCAGATCATGTAGAGATGATACTGTTAAATTAATTGTGCGCTGAAGCATGTTGGAACTTGTGTGGTGGGACATACTTGGCTTGCAGATGACAAGATGTGCACTCCATGTCTTGTTCTCCTCCAGTGAGGAAACAAAGATGTGTGGTATTTCAGAGTTGTCTCCTCAGAGATTAATCACAGGCTTAGTCATCTATCACAAATATGTTCAGGGTTCATATCTGGGAGAGTCCCTTTGAAATTATAGAACTGTAGCGGTTTCATTTTTCAGTCCTGTTTCGTTTTTCAGTCCTGTTTATTTGCTGAAAGCGAGTTTATGTGGTAAAGCAGAATTTTAGAGAAAATCTGCTTTTCAAGAATTGCTGTCTTCCCCTGGAAGAAACGGCAAATGGCAAGATTTTCTGAAACAGATCAAATTCTCCAGGGGATAATTTTCCAGAGCAGAGTTGGGTCTGGAGAGCCTGGCTGTGCACAGTGGAATGTTGCTCTCTTGAACAGTTGTGGTGTCCTCAGAGCTGTGCCGCGCTGACAGACCTTTGCCACTGTCTATAAACAATTAAATAAGTCAGTGGGAATCCGAAAAGATAAATTATGTGCAGATTCTAATGCTGACTTTTTGCAAGTCCCAGTAAACTTAAGGCATCCATGTTAGGGTGGTTGTGGCTGTGTTAGGAAAGGAATTTTACTGTTTTTTTCTCCCCAATCTCTTCTAGGTAAGAGAAGATACAATATTAAGCTGTGGAAAACCTTCACAGACTGTTTTAACTGTTTACCAATTGCAGCTATTGTGGATGAGAAAATATTCTGCTGTCATGGGGGTGAGTAGCAGTTCCCTCGGTGATGTTTGAGGAACTGGAATACGCAGCCATGGCAGTTTCATGTTTACATTGCTGAAGCTTCACAACTTAAGGATTTTGCTCTGCCTTGGCTCATATGTGAGTTAGGGTTGGGCTCGATGAGTGTCGGTTTTGTGAATCACGGAGCTGGTTTGGACATGATGATCTGCCCTTCCTTTTCCACCTTTAATAGCCTCTCCTTTGGAGTAGAGAGTCCTTGTAGGGTTTTTTTAGATTTGAATGACCAGGAGTTTGAAGTCTGTCTGTTTTCACAGCATCAAATTGGTTTGGGTTGGAAAGCACCCTTGGGGATCATCCAGTGGAATTCCCCACCCTGGGCAGGGACGCCTGTCGCTGGGTCAGGTTGCTGCAAACCTTGTGTGACCTGATGGGTTTCTTCTGTAGGAATTGGTTTATACCACACGATGCAGCGTTTTCAGGTCGTGAAATACAGATTGCACCTTAAATGTTTTATCACCCGCGAGTCATTACACCTGCCCAGGGACTCACATCAGTGGAAAATGGTCTGAGATTGGTTTGATATTGTATTTCATCTTCCCGGGTCTGATCATCACAGTGAACATTCCCTGTGATTTCTGGTGTTGATGCCTCTTCTATTTGACAGCTCTTTTATCAGGCACTTGCAAAATATTAGTGAGATTATTGTAATCCTGTAAAATGTGGAAATGGCCTTGCTTTATCTTGCTTCCAGTAAATCTCCTGGAAAGGGACTTCTGTTACAAACGCTTTAGAACAAACGTTGGATTAAAAAACGTCAGTGAATGTCGCCATTGAGCTACGTAAAATGGCAGCGGTGAATCACTTTGAATACAAGTTATTTTTGTCCTGGATGAATGTCAGTCTTGCAGAGCAAAGCTGGACTCAGCGGTGGCCTGCCTGTGTGTTCCCTGTGAACAGGTTTGTCACCAGACCTTCAGTCCATGGAGCAGATCAGACGAATCATGCGCCCCACGGATGTCCCCGACCAAGGTCTCCTGTGTGATCTCCTGTGGTCTGACCCTGACAAGGATGTCTTGGGCTGGGGTGAAAATGACAGAGGAGTGTCCTTCACTTTCGGTGCTGAAGTGGTTGCTAAGTTCCTTCATAAACATGATTTGGATCTCATATGTAGAGCTCATCAGGTATTTTCATTTTGTACATTAAACCATAGAATAGTTTAGGTTTGGAGGACCTGAGGTGGTCACCTGGCCCAGCCCAGCCCGGGACAGACCCGTGTCAGCCCGCGGTGCTGAGGGTCTTGTCCAGCCAAGCTGTGAGGTTCTCTGAGTGTGTCCCAGTGTTTAACAGCCCTTACAATGAACATTTTCATATAAACTCCGACTCACTTGAACAAGAGTTTTCTCAATGCTGAGCTGGTTCTTGGGATGCTCCTGTTTTGGTGTAAAAGTTTGGAATTCACGCTCCTTAAACACAGCCATGTTTTCAGCTGCTGCCTCTGGAAAAGTTGCTTCCTTGTCAGGAAGACACTGCCCAAACTAACTCTTCTGCTTTTGTCTCCAAAGGTTGTTGAAGATGGATATGAGTTTTTTGCAAAGAGACAATTGGTAACTCTCTTCTCTGCCCCAAATTACTGTGGAGAGTTTGATAACGCGGGCGCCATGATGAGCGTGGATGAAACACTAATGTGCTCTTTCCAGGTACGGTGTCTGAAGGTCTTCCCTCCTATTTAGTGAGGGCACACATTAAATCTGAGCCGTTTTGAATCGATGTTTTACAGTTAAACAACAACAATCACTTGTTTCAAATAGATCTTTACAGCTGTCATGTGTAGACAGGGCAGTGTTTGCACTCACATCTTCAAAAACTCTGCTAAGCCTGCGCTGGTGTGAGCTGGGGAAGTGTTTTATCCTGGGATTAAATCTCCCAGGCCAAGCTGTTGTCAGCTGCTCCCTCTGCTGTGGGCTCTGGAGCAGCTGATCCCAAGCCCCAGCCCCGCTCGGAGCAGGAAGCACAGCGGCTTCCTGGCACATTTAGACTCGTCCAGAACCGTGTGGTGCCTTTACCAGTGAATTAGTGTGTGACTGGAAGGCAGCTAAAACTCCTTGCTAAGTGCCCCCTCTGTCTTTCCAGATTTTGAAACCCGCAGAGAAGAAGAAGCCCAATTCCAGCAGACCTGTAACACCTCCCAGGGGTATGATCACAAAACAAGCCAAGAAATAGTCACTTTGGCACTGCCTTGTTGGGACTTGTATCATAGTCTATAACCTCCATTTTTAAACCTTGTCATGTGTGCTGTTCAGCTTGCTCAAAATAGATAATGTGTTCGTGGTTTTCCTTTCCATTTGATGAGTGGCATTTGCTGGTTGTAACAGCGAATGAAAGACTTTCCTCCCTCCCAGGAAAAGCGTTTGAAAGCCCCCCCGTGTCGGTGTTGCAGCTGCACACTCCACAGCCTCTCCCCGCCGGCCGTGTAACCCGCAGCTGGCGGGACCCGTACCATGAGTAGTGTAAATCTCGTTCTTTAGGATCTAAAGAGGGCACTCGTGTGCTGTGAGAGTAGAGAGTGTTCCTGTCAGCGATCACATACTGTTTATACAAACCACTGTGAACTTTTTTTACGTTCAATTTTGTTTTAAAGGGATTGCTTTTCTTTTTATGTCTTGTCATGTACACGTTAGTTTTATTGCTGTCAACATTAGGAATAACCTTCAACCTTGCCAGCGCCGCTGGTGGGATGTATATTTAATTCAGACACACGTCCCTCTCCGTATACTTCGATGACAATTAAAGCCATTATTTTAAGTGTTTGTGTCTCTTTCCTGAAGCCAAAGTTCGCTTAGAAACCCGTTTGTACACAGCCCCCCTGCCGAGTTGGCCGGGCTTCCCATCCACGCCTTCCTCTCGGGCAGAAAAGGAAGCCCTGGCTGGAAATAGCAAAGAGAAAGGCTTGTCCGTGCCCAGAGTGAACACGTTTTTGTACAGTTTCCGTGTGTTCGGTCGAGCAGATCCCAGTGCTGAGACAGCAGTCCCGGGGCAGGGACGCAAATGGCTCTGGGGATGACGGAAATGGCGCTGGATCTGCTGCAAGGGGTTTGTGCATTTCAGCATAAAGACTTTGTTCTACAAAGAAACCCAGAAACTCGCTTGATAAGCCAACCAGAGGTGTTGATCCTGATCACTGGTTTATATAAATCTCTCACAGAATCTTGTTTTTTAAAAACTGTTGATCTTTTTTGAACAGATGACAGTGTACAATACCATGTAGTGAAAATCACTTATTAAATGAAGAAATTGTTAACTCTTCTCAGTGTCAGTTTATCACAACATAAACACTACTGCTCTCCGAGGGCGTGACGTAGAGAAATAAATTGTTCTGGAAACCCACGGATTCTTGGTTTGGATTTGTCTGAGCTGCAAGAGGTGATTTCAAACAGCAGAGTTGGGTTTAGCTCTGGGTCTGGAGCTGCAGGCAGAGGCCCCTCCCAGCCGAGGGCTGCAGCTCCCGCAGCAGCGCACGGGGGCCGCTGGGCCTGAGCTGGTGTTTGCCACAGCCCGGCTCGGGGCTCGGGGCCGGGCAGCAGCACCGGCGTGGGAGGGCACGCTCAGCTCAGCTCCCGGTCACTGTTCTGTGCACTGCGGCGCCGGCCTGGAGTGCAAATGCTGCTCTCAGCGAGTTGGGGCTGAGACCAGACCCATTTCCTCTGGCTTTTAAATAGAGAACTAAATTTCTGGTGAAAGGGGGAACTGAGTCTATTTTATCCCTGCTGGCTGGTGGGCAGGAGGCTCGGTGCGCCTGGTGCACCCGGGCGGGTCGGTGGGCATGGCTGAGGGCTGTGCCAGCTCTGGGGATGGCTGAGGCATGGGACAGCTCTGGGGACGGCTGAGGCCTGTGCCAGTGCTGGGGACGGCTGAGGCCTGTGCCAGCTCTGGGGACAGCTCTCAGCCCTCACAGGAGCGGCCTGGGCTCCTTCGCTGCTGTGTGGGAAACGCTGTGGGGTGTTCAGCACTCGGGGGCGGCCGGTTCCTGCCCCATGGCTGCAGCAGCTGCATCTGCTCGGGAGCGAGTTTGTCACTGGAACGCTCGGCTCTGTCCTGGTGTCCCTCTGAATTCCCCTCTGCTTCTGCAGCGAGTGGCACTTGCTTGCCACAAACACGTTTTCTGGGCAATCCCCAGCGGTTGATTTTATTTTTTCAATGTATTTCTGTGAACCAAAGAGCCATTTTCCTACTCTGAAGACATTGTTCCCTTCCCTCTACAGCTGATTAATCAAAATCCTCTTACTCCCTGTGCTGAACTCGCTAGATCAGATGTCAAGATTACCTTTTAAGGCTCTCGCACAAACTTTCACCCTTTGAATCATGCTTGTGGTTTCCTTTATAGCTCTATAATTTTTCTCCCTCCTTGTCCAACAACCTGCACGTCTGTTGTTGCTGTGAGTGACAGCGCGCGTGGAACTGGTTGGGATGTGCCTGCTCTGGAAAGGACACGGTCACCCCTCCTCGCTGGCCGTGCCACACCTTTGTCCTCCGTGGATTGTTTTTTCCTCTCCCCAAACGCAGTTTCGGTGACACAGGTGCCTGTTCTGGGCTGTGTGCTCTGCCTGGCTGCGTTCCCCGAGGCTGGGTCATTCCTCAGGCTCCCCGGGAGGAGGTGCAGGGGTCCTGTCCCCCCATGGCGGCGGGAAGGGAAGGAGCTGCTGGCCCTGCTGTGATCAAAAGCTCGGGCACATTTTATGGGCGTTTGTTGGGGTTGGGTTGTTTTGAGCGGTGGAGGAAGAGAGGAGGAGTAGATGCTGATAGCCGATTGTTTTTCCATAATATTTGTAGGAATGTCTAGTTGACACATGGAATGGACAGAGCAGCCGTGAGCCTCCCAAGGCCTGTGTCCCCACAGCCCCACGCCAGTTCCTGCTGGCCCAGAGCTCTGTGGGTGCTGCAGAGCAGGGATTGGAGCAGGGAGGGGCGCTGGGCTGTGCCGGAGCTCTCCCAGCAGAGAGGTAGCAGGAAATCGTGGCAAATCCCAATTCTCCTCAATCCCTGTCTTGTGCCCTGGCCAGAGCAGTGAGATCTGAGGCGCTCTCGTGCTGGGTGTCCCTCCAGGCACAGGGGTGTTTCTCTGGTCTCTCCGAGGTGAAGCCTGTCCCTGCCATCCAGCTGTGCAGAGGCTGCTTTTCCACACAGGTCACGTTTGCCTGTTCCTGGTTTGCTTTGGGATGTGTCAGGGCTGTTGTTGTGTTCAGCTCCCAGTCAGGCTGACTTCAACAACAACAACACAGCAATTTTCCTTGGGACATGAGGTCCTGGTCCCCAGCGGAGCCCAGGCCTCCTCAGGGGAACCCGGGGACTTTGTGCAGGCACGTCCCTCCTGGTGGGGCTTTTCTCTGAAACCCCACAGTCCTCACCCGAACGGGGCTGCATCTGCCGAGCTCTCAGGTGCAGATCTTCCCCCATTACCTGATCGCTGTTTACTGGGCTCAGCTGAGACCCAAATGCCCAAATTAACTGGAACCCCCCAGGCTAAACCTCCCTGCTGCTGGTCCTGGGCTGTGCCTTTGCTGTCCCACTCCAGAGCTCTGTAAGTCGCTGGTTTGGGGTTTGGGGATGGGGGATTTGGAGCTCCAGGAGGGTGTCACCTGTGCTCATTCCTCATCAGCCCAGCAAGGACAGGGATGTGTGCTTTGGGATGAGGTGCTAGAAAATATTTAGGTTGCAGGAAAAGCTTTAAGCACTCTTTAGGAGGAAATCCTTTCAAAGAAAAAAACATCTTTAGGCTTTAAAAGTGCAAAACTGGAGAGATGTTTGTTCCTTGGAGAAAAATTAGAAATATTTCCCGTTTGCCCCAGCAGAGGAGCTACAGAGATGGGTCCCAGGTGCTTTTCACAGCTGAGTTTTTCTCGGGACTTCCCAAACCAGCTTGTGTTTGAGAGATGAAGGGGAACCCTAAACATGAAGAGGTCTGCAACAAAACACGAGCCTATAACTGGAGGCAGGTTAATCCAGGCCTGATTCCTGGATTTTACAGCCCACATTGATCCTGGACCTCCACCGACCTCATGGGACTAATCCGTGTCCGTGCTCAGCAGCCGGCTCTGGGCTCGGGAGGGTCATGATTAAAGTTCACGACTCTCCCGGATCTTTGCTCGTTGTTTCGCGTGACGGGGAAAAAAAGTTTAAAAACAATGAAAAAAAAAAGTTTAAACTCCATCTGGCGAGTCCTGTTCCGGCAGCTCCCGCGGAGGGACGAACCGCGGGCAGTCTGGGGAAAAAAGCTGCGGAAATGGGAAACGTCGGAGCGCGGCCGTCGGGGATGGGAGGGGGCCTGGCTTGGGGAGCCGCTGAAGTTTCCCGGGGCCCGGTGGGGAGGAGGCGGCGGGGCCGG
>VYZT01044766.1:0-54544 GCA_013400735.1 Pomatostomus ruficeps
GGGCTGGGCAGCCCTGCCAGCCCTCCTGGAAGGGCTGAACACATTTTGCTCATTTATTTCTGTCAGGCACAAATCTCTTTGTTTAAAGCTCGGTCTGAAGTTAGTGTATAAAGCAGAAACAAGATCAGGGCCATAAAAGGACATTGTATTTGGGTTTTCTTGCAGGAAGGGGGTTTCACTGGGCCTGTGATAAATAGGAGGTGCTTTTTCTGCCTGGCACGGGGCTCAGGTGTGATCTCTGCAGCGTGGCAAGGCCAGAGGGAAATGGCTCCTCAGCTCTGGCCTGAGGAGCTGGTGGAAATCTGAGAGCAAAGCTGAGTGGGAGGATGGAATGAGATTGTTGTTAATGGAGGGGAAGGCAGGAAAAATTCTGGTCTCTGGATCGATACGTGTGGGCAGTGGAAGGGAAAAAGCTCCCTCCAGGGCAGCTGCTGGTAGCTGGGTGTCAGGATGAGAACCCAGCAATGTGGAGTTATCCCCCTGTTTAGCTTAGATAGGGTGCTCAGTTCATTAATCGATTAATTAATGTTGTCAGGATTGGAGGGTTCCTTGTACGTGCTCAGGTAGAAGCAGAGCGGCAGAGCTGCAGGGGTCTGGGTTCTGGGCTCCTTTGGCGCTGGCAGAAAATCACTGCAATAATTCTGCCAGATTTACGATGCTGCGAAGTTTTATGGTCAGGAAAGCTGGGAAATAATGTTATTGGAAAGATATAACTGGGATTAGATTTCAAAGCAATATTTGGGGATATTGCTGCTGCTGCAAAAGCTCAAAGGTGCCAGTTGGAAATAATCCAGTTGCAACTTGTAGCAGACTTGCTCCACTTCTGAGCCAGTGACTGAGCCACTCCATGCCAGGATCAGGCACAGAACACACCAAAAATGCTGCTGTTTATCCCAAAAGAGGCTTTTCCTTGTGTCACCTCTCCTGATGCCGCTCTCTGTATCTCTCCAGATAAACAGCGTCCAGTTCCCCTCACCCCGGTACCAGGAGCACCCCCACAGTGACTGAGAGGGGTCTGCAGCCAGCGCCTGCACTCAGAGAATGGTTCTGCAGTGGCTGGAGCTGCATCTGTAACTCTGGGAGCTGTGGGCTCAGCCACCAGCCCCAGATTTGGGATCGTGGTTCCCGAAGTGCTGGTGGGTCCCTGTGTGCTGGACATGGCAGATTTGGGGATCTGCTGTGCGCTCCTGTGGGTTTGGGAGCTCAGGCACCTTCAGTTTGTTTCTGTTTGTTCAGAGCAGAGCTCTGGCTGCCCAGTGCACTTTTTGCACAGCTCCAGGATGGGCACGGTAAATACAAAATCACGGAATTACAGACTCCTCGTTTAGGTTGGAGAAGACCTTTCAGACCATCGAGTCCAACCATTCCCCAGCACTGCCCAGGCCAGCACTAACCCCTGTCCCCAAGTGCCACGTCCACGTGGCTTTTAAACCCCTCCAGGGCTGGGGACGCCACCACTGCCCTGGGCAGCCCGTGAGGGGCTGGACAACCCTTCCAGGACAAAGCTGGGTTTGTGGCTTTGCTGCTGCAGGAGTTTTAAGGATCTGAGGGTGTCTTAATTCAGGTTTGTTGGGCTCTAATGGAGCTTTATGAAGTCCCCTCAACAATTTCTCTGTTTTTCTGCCTCCTTTGCCAGGTGCCTCCCTCAGGAAGGAGGTGCAGGGAGGCTTTGGTGGGAGACACAGCAGAGCTCTGCAGCAGCCATGGCCTTCAGCCTTTTTTAACCACAGGAAACAGCAGCAGAGCATTCAGGGAGATCTCCTTCATCCTGCTGGGTCAGTCAGGAGCAGAGATGGGCGCTGGCGAGGCTGAATGCCTGAGCTGGATTCTCCCTTCCTTTCTGAAGCTGCAGTGGCCTTTGGGGGTGGCTGAGCTGCAGCCTTGCCTGGCTGTCCCCTTGTCTGAACACCCAGTGTCCCTTCTGGCTGCTCCCAGGCTCGGGTTGTTCTTCCGAACACAGGCAGCATCCTGCTGGTGAGTTAAACGTGGTTCGTGGGGAAGATTTTGGTGCCCGAGCTCAGCTTTGGTGCTGCCTGGGTTTCCTTCAGCCCCTGCCCTGAGCAGGGAGGGCCTCCTGCCTTCTGCAGGCGCTGTAACCCGGGATGTCCTGGTCCTGCTGCACTCGCTGCCGGCCCTGCACGTGCGGAGCCGACACGTGCACGGCGCGCCGGGGAATTTTCCTTTTATCAGCTCTGCGCTGGCCTTCGTGCGCTGCAGTCACATGCCAGCAGCACTTCCCCGGGGGATGAAAGCGAGGGCTCCTTTCAGCAGCAGGAATTTGCCTGCAGGACCTGCTGGCAGCAGGGCTGAGCTCTGTGTGTGTGCTGGGCTCGGGTATTTAGGGAAGCAGCTCCCCAGCCCTGTAACTGCTCTCCCTGCTCTGTGGCCGTTCCTTTCCCAGAATCACTGAATATCCTGAGCTGCAGGGACCCACAGGATCATCCAGTCCAACCCCAGCCGTGCCCAGACCCCGCAACAACCCCACCCTGGGCACCCCTGGCAGCGCTGTCCAAACGCTCCTGGAGCTCTGGCAGCCTCGGGGCCGGGACCATTCCCTGGGGAGCCTGGGCAGTGCCCAGCACCCTCTGGGGGAAGAACCTTTCCCTGCTCTCCAGCCTGAGCCTCCCTGGCCCAGCTCCAGCCGCTCCCTGGTCCTGTCCCTGTCACACAGAGAGGAGAGATCCTGTCCCTGTTGTTCCCCTCACAAGGAGACTGTGACTGCACTGAGGTCTCCCCTCAGTCCCCTCTTGTCCAGCTGACCAGACTAGGTGACCTCTTTGTGACCATGAGTGGTAAAGAAGGGGTGGTTCTTGGGGTTCAGCCAGCACAGCACTGCCTTGGGAGGCTCCTGCAGCACCAGGGTCACGATTGGTGAGTGCAGAAAGCAGCACCTGGGGCAGCTGATGCCCAGAGCAGCCCCTGCTGCTCACTCGGGTCAGGCTGAGGCAGTGACCGAGCTGGGGACAGAGCCTGGCTCTGGATTCCAGCTCCTCCTCAAGCTGGGGGATGCTGGGTCGGCTCTCTCTGCAAAGGGCATTGATGAATCAGGCCTGGCCTGGGCAGTGAATCCAATGGAAAAGTTTCTGTTCAGATACTGACGGCACTGCCTGGGCAAACCCTTGGGTTCTGGTAGAAATGATTTGAAAGTCATCTCATAGGTCATTGTTCCCCAGTCACTTGTGACTGTCCTGGGGCAGTGTTGGTCCTGGCAGGGGCGGTGCCCATCCAGCTGCTCCAGGCAGCTGTAGGGTGAGGGCAGCAGCTCAGGGACGCTGTGCTGTGTGTGCATCCCCTCTCGTGGAACAGCACTGCCCTGTCCCTGTGCAGCGAGTGGCGTTCAGCTCCGTGTCATCCTGGAGGTTCTCCCTGTCCCCGTGTTGTCACTGCTGTGCAGGTACAGCTCTGGCACGAGCCATCTCCCCTTGTTCTCCTCTTGCCCAACACTTGTATTTCCACGTTTCCCTAAACCAGGACACGTCCCCTGTGGAATCGGGCCTGGCGTTACAAGGAGCGCACAGTCCCTGGGTTTTTTTCTGCATGAGTCCTCTGGCTGTTAACACGGATCTTGCTCCTGGCTTCAATTTCTTTTCCTGTTTAGTTTGCAGCTGCCCACTGCAGCTCTGTGGGAGCCCTGGGACGCTGTGGGTGCCTGGCAGGGCGCCGGCACACGCTTCCCCTGGCAGCCTGCCCGTGTTTGTGGAGCTGGCAAGAAGTGCCCAGGGGAGAACCAATTGCAAGGAGTTTGGAGAAGTCTCACGTGATAACGTTGCTGGGGCAGTGATGGCCTAAAGCTGCAGGGAGAGGGGGGAAAAAATCCTCTTTTAGATCTTCCAGGAGAAAAGGGGGGGCTCAGGCACATTTGCCTTTTTTCAGAATTTAGTTTGCAAATTCCATCACGAATGCTCCTGCTCAGGGCGTTGGAGCTGGAGGAATCAGCTTTGTGGTTGTGCATAAATGAAACATAATTTAGGCAGGCAGTTTATGGGAGGTCCCTTTACAAGCAGGGAATGGACTTTGATTCCCATCTCGCTTTGGGATCAGTGAATCCGCTGGAGATCTGTGGCTGTCACACGTTAGCGGGATACTGGCAGGGACTCTGGATGCACGAGGAGGGGATGACTTCCAATGAAAGTAATAAGGATCTTCTGTTATCCGTTCAAAGGCAGCAAAGTAGGAACAAATCCAGAGCGCTCACATCAAATCCCTCGTATTCATGGATGTGTGAATCAGGAGAAGCAGATAAAGGGAGAGAATCCAGTCTGGAGCTACTCCTGGCCTGTTTAAAATTGTCCTGTGAGCAGGAAATGCTTGAGGGTACCCCCTGTCCCCGTGATGGGGCTGTCTGCAGAGCGCAGGCTGGTGCAGGGTGGGATCTGCTCCTTGGTGGGACGTCAGGGCTGAGGCAGGGCAAGTGCCAGGCACCAGCAGCAGAGTGCAAAAATAGCTGCTCTCTAAAAGCCTCAGAACAACGGGCAGGATGGAAGCGTAATCCCTTTAACTCAGGGCACCTCACGGGCAGAAGCGGCAGGAGCAGAGGGGAAGGGGATGGGGAGAGGAAAGCGAAATGAGCCATTTTCTGCTCTTGGATTCCAGCAGCACGGATCTGTCACTGAAATCATTTACACCCAGCATCACCACGAACCTGTCCCAAAGCATTCCAGCAGCTGGAGGGGATTTATGCGCGTGGAAAGAATGTGCTCAGCATAGCTTGGCCAAATGGCACCTCCGGTGGAGTTGGCAGCTGTTAGCGAGTATTTATAGGATGTAAACAGCAAGGGGAAGGAGGGTGGAAATAGAGCAAACTGGGGGGGATGGAAAATGGGATGAAAATGGGAAAAGGAAGATTATTTTTTTTACTGTTTTATGGCTTAGACTGCAAAGTATCCATCCAGGTGGGATGAACTAATCAAAAATGCTTCTTGTTAATTGGACAGAACATTTGAGAGCAGAGGCTGCAGTTCTGGACTGCTTGGAAAGGCAATCGGCCTCCGCTGCAGAGTTCTGTGATGGTTCTGTGGGATGGACAGGGATCCCTCTGCCACCAGGGGATGAAAGATCAGATTTGATCGGATGTTCAGAGGATCAGATCAAACGTTCCACCTCTGCTGGCTCGTTTCTGATGGTGGGGAGCAGCGGCTGCCTCAGAAACGAGTGTTTGCAGCAATTAGCAGCTTCTGAGCCGCCTGAGCGCCAGCTTGCACCTCCCATTTGTCATCTTTAGTAGCCCCTGACAGCCTGGTACCTTTGATTCATCCTTTCCACACTGGAATCCATTTGTGATTTGACCTCTCCAGCATGTGGTGACAGTGGTTCCCCAGTCTGGGCTCTGCGTACACCTGTCTGCAAATTCTTTCCTTTCCATTGAAATCCCTGCATGGTGATATCATTGCTGGCCCTGCATGTTTCCCTGCAGCCAGGAGCTTCCCCAGGCAGTGATTCGAGTTCAGTTTCTCCTCATGTGAAGTCCATCCCATATTCTGGTCACCTCTTGTGCTTCTCTCTGGCATTTTTCAGTTCTGGGGTTTTTTTGAGTGAGAAGTCTGAGCTTGCTCGCAGTTTTCCAAACGCTGGCCCATCCTGGATGTGCGTTCTTATGTTTTCTGTTTTATTCTGGTTTCTTTGATTTGTCACTGAACAGTAGGTGAATATTTTTCAGGCAATATCCCCAGGAGTTCCCAAATCCATGTGGGCAGAGCTGGATAAGAAGTGGTTGCTGTAGGGGCGTTGCTGCTTCTGTTTTGCTCTTGTCCCGTCAGCACTGAGGTTCATCTCTCGTTTATCACCTGACTCCACTGTTGCTCAGAATTCCTTCTGCACTTGAAATCAAGGAATGTGTTTACTCCCCTGAAGGAATTCGTGTCATCCTCAAAAGTTGCCTCCTCATCTGCCCCTCTCCTGGCTCTGTGTGCAGATTCCACCTCTGCCCTCTCATCGCTGTTTGTCTCTGCGTGCTTCTGTTTCCACCTTCAAACTCATTATCGCTCCACGTGGTGCCCCCTCCCAGTATCCCAGGCTGGCTCAGTTTCTGTGGAGAATCACTGGAAAAGAAACTCGTGGGAAGGGCTCTGAACTCCAGCCCGTCCTGGCTGTTTGGAAGGAGCCCAGTGGATTCTGCTCCCTCAGATCCACGCTGGCGTCCCCCTGCCCGGCCGCTGGCTCAGCTCCTGGCTGCTTCCATCTCCCTGCCTTCCCCACCGGAGCCAGGCTGCGTGGTCGTGTTCCCGCGGATCCTCTGGGAGTCTCCTGGAAGATTCCTGCATTCATAATGTTTGTTCCTGGCACTGGGGCTTGTTTAGCGTGAGATTGGCAGCTCAGCTGGCGCGGGCTCGGCTTCCTTAGAAGGCACCATTCATGTTTTGCACTCCTTCAGTGCCTCTTTGTGTGACAGTGGCTTTTCTGTGCCTTTCCCTCCCTCGGCGCAGGGGCTGCTCCCAGGTGGGCGTTATCCGGGCGCTGATCGAGGCCGGCATTCCCGTGGATATGATCGGGGGCACCTCCATCGGCGCCTTCATGAGCGCCCTGTACGCCGAGGAGCGCAGCTACAACCAGATGAGGATCAAAGCTCGCCAGTGGGCCATGGTAAGCACTGGGAACGTGGGATTCCCTCCATTGGGAATGCTGGATTCCTCCCCTGGGAGTGCTGGATTCCCTCCATTGGGAATGCTGGATTCCCTCCATTGGGAATGCTGGATTTCCTCCCCTGGGAACGTGGGATTCCCTCCCCTGGGAGTGCTGGATTCCCTCCCCTGGGAACGTGGGATTCCCTCCCCTGGGAGTGCTGGATTCCCTCCCCTGGGAGTGCTGGATTCCCTCCTTGGCTGCAGCAAGGCCCAGGCACAGCTGGGCACGGGCAGCACCCCAGGAAGGTGCAGCCTCCCGAAATTCAGTGTCTGTGCCATGGAACAAGCCCTGCCTGGCACTGGTGGAGCACCTGGAAAAGCTGCTCCATATCCAAGGATCAGGAGGCAGCAGCCTGGCTGAGCTCTGCACAAACCCTGGCCACGCTGTCCAGGCGCAGTGACGTTGTTTCCGTGTGCTCACCTGTGGTTGTCTTTGTTTTATCTTCTCTTTTTATCTGCCGGGACCTGTTTCCTTTCCAGCTCTCACCCAATGTGTTTCTCCTCTGTGTAATTGTCTCTCTTTCTCACATGCTGTCATGTGTCAGTGGAACTGAGTGACAGAGGTAATCCTTCCCTGAACAACTCCCAGCCGTGTCGTTCCTGCTCCTGCCTGTGCACTCCACAGCCGTGGGACTCTGGCTCAGGAGAAATTCCTAACAATCAATATTTAGTAAAACAAAAACTTATTTTCAAAGTTAACCCAAGTTTCGGGAAGGTTGTTTTAAATGATGGCTTCGGTGGGTGAGTTTATTTATCATGGAATTAAGAGATTGGTTTGGGTTGAAAGGGACCTTAGAGATGTTCTCATTCCACCCCCTGCCATGGCCGGGGACACCTTCCACTCTCCCAGGTTGTCCCAGTCCCATCCAACCTGGCCTTGGCTTTATTTATTGATAAGATGTTGGATACAAACTGTCCCAGGTGTTCAGACTGACTGAAGGTGAGAGTTATTTCTGAAGTTCGCTGGTTACAACTTTGTGTTGTTCATATCCAAACCAGATTTTCCTGCAGATTTTCTTACTGGAAACGAAGTGATGAGGGGAAAATTTTATAAATGAGATTAAGATCCTTCCATCTTGGGTTTCAGGGGGAAATAGGAGCCTGTCATTGGCACGTGGGCACTGTTTATGTCTCCTCTTCCAATGTGCCATGGCTTTGCAACACAAACTGTCTCTTGGAAGCTGGGTTGTCTGCGGCATTAAAGTACAGATGGAGGCCCTGGGCTGTTTGTGCTGTCCTGGTGGGCAGAGCTCCGTGGGACTGATTCACCTCCCCACCACCGCCTGCCAGAAGAGTATGGATTTTATGCTTTTTATTTAAGAACTGCCTGTGCCTGGCTGGCTTGGGAAGCACCCAAAACATAAACTGTTTATGTTCCAGAGCAGTTTGCTGGAACCACAGAGCTGGGGGAGGCTCAAGATTAAAGACATAAAGCCAAGAGCTCTGAGCCATGTCAGACATCGCTTTAACCCTGCTCTCCCTCTCCCACCCTGGGCACTGCCAGGGCAGCCTCTGGGTGGGTGCTGCCACCTCCCAGCGTTGTGTGGCTCTCTGCCCTCTCTCCCAGCTCTTGGTTCAGCTGCAGCCGTGGAATTTTCCTCTGTGCATTTGTCCAGAGGATTCTCCTCTCGTTTGTCAGGTCTCCCCTGGGCAGGGCACGAGGCAGAGCTGCAGGTGGTGTTTCCTGGGCTCCTCAGGACTCTTCCCACTCTGGAGCTTGCCAGCCCAAGCTGGAATCACAGTCACTTTTAGCAGGAAGAGTTAGAGATGAAATGGAGGCGTTTGATCTGTTGATTAACTTTTGAACAGAAATTGCAACGCTCAGAGAATGTTTCACAAGGTAAAAGGCAATTTTTGGCACGGCCTGGGGCTGTTCCAGGTGTTGGTGTCCTGAAACCTGCAAAAAAGTAGTGGGAGAGGTGATGGACTTCACTTAGAGGAAATACTTCTTATTGATGAATTTCCGTGAGAGCTTTCATGAGTGTTCTGGCCAGGTCCAAAACTGTCCAAGGGTTTGAGGAGGACAAAAGCAAAGCCTGCTCTGTGTGAGGCCCTTCCCAGGGGCACCAGCAGTGTCCAGCAGAGTGGCTGGAGAGGAAAGGAGCCATGAAATCCCCTCTCCACGATCCCACCGAACGTACAGAGCCTTTGGGGATTAGAAATCTTTTATCAGTGGCTGTTGTGAGGTGTTGACTCTTGGATGGTGTTTATAGAGGGGACAGGAGCCCCAGCGTGTGGGAAACAGCCAGGAGGGCTGGTGGGGATTCTTGGAAAATCCATTCCAAGGAAGGGAGTGTGAGAGAGCTGGAACTCCCCTCAGACACCCCCGAATTCCCAGTGCCAAAGGGAAAATCCGCTCCAGGGGAGGGAGTGTGAGAGAGCTGGAACATCCCTCAGACACCCCCAAATTCCCAGTCCCAAAGGGAAAATCCGCTCCAGGGGAGGGAGTGTGAGAGAGCTGGAACTCCCCTCAGACAACCCCGAATTCCCAGTGCCAAAGGGAAAATCCGCTCCAAGAAAGGGAGTGTGAGAGAGCTGGAACATCCCTCAGACACCCCCAAATTCCCAGTTCCAAAGGGAAAATCCGCTCCAAGAAAGGGAGTGTGAGAGAGCTGGAACATCCCTCAGACACCCCCAAATTCCCAGTCCCAAAGGGAAAATCCACCCCAGGGAAGGGAGTGTGAGAGAGCTGGAACACCCCTCAGACAACCCCAAATTCCCAGTGCCAAAGGGAAAATCCGCTCCAGGGGAGGGAGTGTGAGAGAGCTGGAACTCCCCTCAGACAACCCCAAATTCCCAGTCCCAAAGGGAAAATCCGCTCCAGGGGAGGGAGTGTGAGAGAGCTGGAACTCCCCTCAGACACCCCCAAATTCCCGGTGCCAAAGGGAAAATCCACTCCAGGGGAGGGAGTGTGAGAGAGCTGGAACATCCCTCAGACACCCCCAAATTCCCAGTCCCAAAGGGGACCTTTCCTGCTGTCCCTGGGGCAGCAGCAGCAGGGGTGGCTGTGCAGGAGGTGCCCCAGGAGCTCCATGCCCCAGCAGGGCAGGAAAGCTGCAGCGTTCCCTGCTCCAGAGGCTGCGATCCTGCTCCTCTGCGATCCTGCTCCTCTGCAGCTGGGAGCTGCTGGAGGTTACTGCTCCGTGTGCAGGGCCTTGCAGACCTGGCTGCTCCAGCCTGGGGCCAGCTGGGAAATGTCTTCCCTGGCGTGGATTATTTAACTCTGAGCTTTTTTTATGTTATCTCTTTAATCCATCAGCCTGAATGCTGTTTGTCCTGCAGTTACTTCTCTCCTTGGTATTTTTAGAAGTTGGCATGTCTCTAGTTGTTCACTTGGTACCGGGAGAAGGGATATTTTTAATGGGATGTGTTTTCTACACCTAATGAAGCAGCAAAGAAATAAATGACTCTTGTCAAAATACAGGGGGAAATATGAAAATCCCCAGTCAGATTAGTTACTATTTATTGTCTCTGTGTGTCTTGTGTGCCTCTGTTTAACCAGCAAAGCAAACCAGCCAAAGCTTTTGTGTTTGCGGATTGCTGGGGTTTTTAATTGGAGGATTAATATCTCAGAGCAGAAATATTTCACCAAGAATGGAATATTCTTTGAAAGGAATGTGGTCATGGGGGTGTGGGGCTAAAAAGCTGCTCCTCATGGGAGTGAGGGCTGGCTGGTGGGACATTTGCTGCCTGTCACTGTCTGGTGGCACTGCCAGCTCAAATAAACCTGGGGTTCTGCCCATGGGGCCACGAGGTTCTGCCTCTGAGCCTGCTCGGTTTGTGCATTGGGAGCTCCTGTGGTTTAATGAGCTGATCTGGCAGAAATCAGTCCTGTTTGTTTTTTCCCTGTCATGCCACTTCTCATCCAGCCCTGAGTTATATTTTTATTTTATTTATTTAACATTTTTTTTCTGTGTGAATTCCTTTCTTTGTTTTATTGAAGCTTCATAGGTGGATGCTGAGGTGATCTTTCGAGTAGTTTAAAAAATAACAGACCTGTTTGAAGTGTTTGTTGTTGCGTAAGTTTTCCCATAACCTTGGGGGTTTTTTATAGTCAGGAGCATTGAAAAATCCTGGGATTATACTGGCTTTTCACACCAGTTTGCCACAATTCTGCACCAGAGAACGAAAGAGCCAGATGTGAAAATTCCTCTTGTCCATCACCACATCTCTTTGCTCTTGTCCTGCTCTGTGAGCAGAACCTCGTCTCTTCCTTGCTGAAGTTTTTATACCCCTGGGTCACTTTAAATAATTATTTTAGCATGGAAGGTCCTGTTAAAAGGAAAGCTCATCTTGCAGCAGAGCTGTAGAAATGAAAGGTCGTGAGGAGTTAATGAAGAATTGGGCAGGAATTGTTCCCTGGGAGGGTGGGCAGGCCCTGGCCCAGGGTGCCCAGAGCAGCTGTGGCTGCCCCTGGATCCCTGGCAGTGCCCAAGGCCAGGCTGGACACTGGGGCTGGGAGCAGCCTGGGACAGTGGGAGGTGTTCCTGCCCAGGCAGGGGTGGCACTGGATGGGCTTTAAGGTCCCTTCCAACCCAAACCATCCCATGATTCCCAAACCATTCCGAGATTCCGTGGCCTGCAAGCCCTGAGAGCACCGGCAGAACTGCGCTTCCCATGCTGGTGGTGTTGGGGATGGAGCTCCTGGAGCCGATCCCGGCGCTCCTGGGAGGAAGTGGAGCAGGAGCCAGCAGGCTCTGTCTGCCTTCCCCGAGGGGGAACTTTAACTGGATTTCTGTGGGGAACAGGAGGTGGGAGCAGCTATTCCTGGAAGGCTGAGGGAGGCTGTTGGCCACCAGCATCAGCTAAAGGGCATCCTCCAGCTCCGAGAAATGAGAATATTAAGAAATAACTGTTAATTAGAAGTGCTTTGTCCATGGGCAGGATCACTGTGGGGATCAGGAGAAGCGTAGAGGCTCAGCATTATAAATATCACCGGCAACAGGGGAAGCCCGATGGCTGCTGCTGAGTGGGAGAGATTTCTCCTCAGTATTAAAAGAAGGGCTCTTTGGAAATGCCTCTTCCCCTGATTTAATCATTCTGGCTGCTGTCAGAGGCCCGATCCCTATTTTAGGTGCAGCACTAATTCCATCTCCCTCAGAAGCTGTGGGTTGCAGTCTGTGCTTGGGTTGGCACTCTGTCCTCAGCACATCAAACCCAGAGGGAAGATGTGAATGAAGCTGACGCTTCATGATCGGGTTGGTGCTCAGCCTTTTGCATTCTCCCACATTTCCTGTTCCCATCCGTGTTCTTAATGATCTTTTTTTATCCTTGCACTCGAGTTCCCTGGGCAGATCCTTGATGTAAATCTGGAGGCAGCTGGACATGGCAATGTGGGCCGATCCTGCTGCTCTTTAAATCCCTGCTCGGGTAAAGCCGAGGCCAGATGTTGCTCACAGCTGCTTGAACAGCTGGCAGGTTTGAGGCTGTTCCATGTGTCTGCCCGGGAATGATGCCCTGATCTCTCAGAAGTTGTTTGTTAAATCACAGGGAACGTGGAGAGAGAGAAAATATTTCATCTCCCAGAAATATTTCATCCAGTGAAATCCTGTTTAATTTGAAGGGGATTAATTGGGTTTTGTGGTCTTTTACATTTTAACTATGAGGTAATATATTGAGCATTGAATTTTGGTGAGATATATTAGGATTTGACAGCAGTAGCCTGGTTATGCACAAATACTATGGCCATAATGCCATGAAGTTCAGGGATTTTCATCATTTTCTCTTGTAGGTTAGCACATAGGTGAAATAATGCTGTTGAAATGGAAAATAAGGAATCCATGAAAGCTGAACTGCAGGATCTGTGTGTTAGAAGAGCTGAGCTCAGTCAGAGGGGTTG
This sequence comes from Pomatostomus ruficeps, assembly GCA_013400735.1. Lineage (NCBI taxonomy): Eukaryota > Metazoa > Chordata > Aves > Passeriformes > Timaliidae > Pomatostomus > Pomatostomus ruficeps. Next base: position 12,460 of record VYZT01044766.1, read on the forward strand.
CTGGGCAGGGTCTGCAGTGCTTTAAGAACCCCGAGGTTTGGTTTCCCTGGCTGGTGCAGAGTCTGGAGCAGTCAAATCCTGGTCCATGGCAAATCCCAAGAACTGACCTTGGGAATGACACAGTGCACCCTGACCCACAGGAGGTGTTCAAAGCTCTTGAACCTGTGCTTGGCTGACCCTTGGTGCAGTCCCAGAGAATCCCAGGCAGGATTTTCTGAGGGTTTCCCCTGAGGCAGAGAAAAGCTTTGGCTCTGGGAGAAGAATTCGGGGTGACCCCCAAATGAGAAGAGGTGGTGAGGGAATCCCTCCACCACGGATTTATGGTTTCCTCCCCACACCACTGAACCACACAGGGGCTGTGGGAGGGATGGTGAGGAGGCAGACAACTCATGACATCATTTTTTAATTAAAAAGATGTGAAGGGTGAAGCTGTACTCTCCTGTCCTTGTGCAAAGGCTGAGGCCTGTGCTGGACACGCTGCTCAGGGCTGATTTTGGGGCCCAGGGGAGGCCGTGCACGTCCTTGCAGAGCTTTGGTGCAGGGCTTGCTGCTCTTTGGGGTTTCCTGGGTGTGAATTTACCACACAGGGAGCTCCTGGCTGCCGATTTTGCAGTTGTATTTCTGTCCCCTCAACACTTTCTGCATTTGTGATGCTTCCAGCATGTTGGCTCTGAGCTCTGGAATGTGATGTCTCTGGAACTGCAGCCTTAACGCTCCCAGTCCTGTGGATTTTGGCCTATATTCACCTCTGAAATGCCGTTTTTCTTTTTCTTTTTAGGTTATGAACTCGGTGTTTAAGACTATTCTAGACTTGACATACCCCATAACCTCAATGTTTTCTGGAGCAGCTTTTAACAACAGCATCAACAACATCTTCAAGGATAAGCAGATAGAGGTAGGTTCTTTATTCACCGTGTGGACAGGAAATTCTGTCCCTGGGCTCTGTTGGAGCAGAAACAGCTTTTTTCCATGCTAATAGGGAATCTGGAGCTGTTGGGAGACTGAAAACGTGGTGAAAGTGTGCATGTGGTGTTGCATGACTGCAGGAAGGAGCCTGTTCTCTTTGGTGGATTTAGAAAACACAAATTGTAGATTATTTGTAGCTATTTCTGTTTGGCAAAGGGATCCCATTGTCTGAGAGAAGAAGTGAAAGTTGTGACTCTGAAGAAGAACAGCTGAGGCTGCTTCTTCATCATTTTTCTGCAGATCCCTTCAGGGCACACCAGAGATGGGCTTCAGTTGGGTTCCAACGGGTTTGGCTGTTTTGAATTTTAGTTTCGAAGCCGGAGTGAGATTTTCTGAGCAGCCCACTGAAAACTGCAATAATGGCAGAGCCCTTTGTGTCCTGGTCTGCACTTGGGGAGCTTTCTGAGGCTGCTGGGTCTGGAGTGGTCACCTGAGCCGGGAGCCACCTTTGGAATCCCCCTCCCGTCCGTGCCTCAGCAGCAGCAGATTGTAAAGCACATCATCAGTGTCTGCCTGCGTTACCCAGCTCGGGGAGGGTTCGGGGAGCCTTGGAATTTTACCTGATTTGCAATTTTAACCAAATTATTCCTGTGTTTGCATCCTTGTGATGAAAGATCATGTAGCAAATTAACACTGTATATACTTTAAATATATTTGGTAAAAATAATCCAAAACATTCCCTACCTAAGTGCAAGGATGAAAATAAGTGATTAATCATCATGGGGCTTAAAAAAGCGGTTTGCTGTGCTGAGGGGATGGTACTGGAGACAAACAGGATGTGGGGAATTGTGGAACCATCAAGGTTGGGAAGGGTCTCTCGGATCACTGAGTCCAGACATTCCCCCCGCACTGACCCCTGTCCCCAGCTGCCACATCCACGTGGCTTTTGAGCACTTCCAGTGACTCCACCACTTCCCTGGACAGCTCTTCCAATGCCTGACCACCCTTTCCATGAAGGAATTTTTCCTGTTATCCAGCCTGAACCTCCCCTGGTGCAACCTGAGGCCGTTTCTGTCAATCCCTGCGTGGGATTCCAGCAGTCACTTCATTGTAGTTCCTTTTTAAGACGCAGAAGATCCCTTCCTTAGGCATTTTAACAGCTGGACTTGCATATTCTGGGCTTCCCTTGCAGTCCCAGGAAGGTTTTGTGCAGAGAAATCCAGTTCTGAGGCATCCAACAGCATCATCTCTGCACCTGTGCTGACCCTGACAACCCCTCAGTCCCTGCCCGGGGTCTCCTCATGTGGAAGAATTCCCTCAGATAAAGAAGGAGAAATGTTGTGTAGCTCAGCCAGGAAGGAGAGGGTCATTCCCTCATTGCAATTCCCACTGTCAGTGTGGGGTAACCACTCCAGGAACTGGGAGCTGCCCCAGGGTAAAGGGGGACTGAGAAGTGACAGGAGCTGAGCCAGGAACCTTGAAAAAATATTTTCTCAATGCATTCAAAGCATCCAAACTGCAAACATCCATCTTTTCTCCCTAGCTGGGGTGGGGTTGGTTGGGTAGCAATGATTTCCACCTGGAAATTCGGATCAATAAAAGTTAATTAGAGCCTTACAAGCAGAGAATGTGTTTGGCTGCTCGGCCACAACTGCTCCTTCCCGGGAGGCTCTGCAGCGATCCCAGAAAAACCTGGGAACTTCCTCCCCAAGGGGCTGACCCTCGTGGCTCTAGGAAAGTTTAACATTTAGAAGCTCTGAGCCAGATCTTCCTTTTTGCTCCCGTGGCTGGGAGGTGCCCCCTGTGCTTCCCACCCCTCTCCCACACAGGAGCCGGGAGCAGGAGCGCTTACGTGGAGCTGTTATTTCTGACACTCGCAGGGAGGTTTCCATTTTCTCTGGAATTTGCTCTCTGCCAACCCTTGTAACGTGGGTGTCTCCTGATTCCCAGCAGTGCTGCTCGTGTGGGGGCTCTGGTGACAAAAACCCCGTCCCTGCTTCCAGCCACAGGCACTTCCCAAGCGGGGATCATCCATGGGAGGCCCTCGGGGAGCTCACAGGAACCCCGGGTGGGGCTCTTGGACACACAAACCCAGGACAGGGTGCTTGAAAGAATTTTTTTAAGAAGTAGAGCTATTTTCCTCTCAAATCACCCATCCTTCTGTGAGAACATCAGCCTTTGGAATTTTTATTCTCCATTCCAGAATTTTTATCCCCATGCCCAAATGCCCTTGTAAATCATCTCACCTGGGGGTTCAGGTGTGAGGAATCAGACAAGGCTTTTATTAAGTGCTGTTTTGGACCTGAGTGATGCTCTGTTCCAGGATCGGTGGAGCAGTCCCTGAGCACGGGGATGTTATTGCTGTGTGGGAGGGCTGGGTTGGTTTGCTTTGTGCAGGTGTTTGCGTGAGCGTGGAGGGAGGTGGCAGGGAGGCTTCACTTCCCATTCCCCTGTTTTTGTTTGACATGTGGTTGATGCACTGAGATCTGCAATCCCCAGAATATCTTCAGCATGGAGAGGCCACCCCAACACTCTCGTTATCCCACTTTTTTCATCCACTTCCCTCTGGCATTGACACCAGGGTTGTGACACTGGTGCAGGGTCTGTGAGCCCTCCCCAGTCCCACCAGCTTTGCAGAGAATAAACTCACCAGAAAAAAAAACCCCTGCTTGTTGGCAGTGCAGAATTGCAGATTGAACAGCACCGAAATCACAGCAGGAGTTGCAGCCTGGCCAGTGAGGGAGGGCGTCCAGCTCCTGGAGCCCAGACCTGTGTCTGGTTTGAGTTTAGGGCCATCAGAGCTGTGCTGGAGAAGGCCCAGACACCGTGTCCAGCGAGCAGAGGCTGCCTGGCAGAGCAGGATTTCCTCTTCAGCTTTGATTCGGCTTTTCTGACTGACAGAGCAGCATCAGCTGTTCCCTGGGCACCAGCTCAATTCCCCCAGCGCTCACCTGCTCCTTCCCCTCGCAGCTGCCCCCTCAGCAGGCGCCATGGAAACTTTCCAAAACTGCCCCCTCCAGCAGGGCCCTGCACACGCGGGAGGTCACCTTCCCCTTGGCTTTCTGCAGCTGGGGATGTGAGACGCAGCCGAAACCCCAGGGAGAGCTTCTCCTGCCTTGGCCTGGCCCCACTGATGCCTTAGGATTCAGCTTTTATATTTTTCAGACCCTGTGCTGCTCTGGTGGGACTCTCAAACTCCCCACGGGCTGGGAGCTCCTGTTCTCCCATCCTGCTCAGACACAACAAATCCTCTCCAGGCTGCACTCAAGGACACCTCGTTGGCCCAGGCCCCCAAAGATGGAAACGGAGCCTCTAAAAGGGGGGACAGACTTGGGCTCAATTCCATCATCCCCTGGAATTGTCATTGGAGAATGAACCCTGATCTGGGAATGGATCCAAACTGATCCAAGTGGAGCAAACTGGTGCCCCGGGGTCCATCTTGGGTGAGGCCTCTCCCGGAGAGGCTCTGAGTGCCCGAGGTGTCCCTATTGAAGGCCCTGCAATAAATCCCCATTTTATTCTCTCAATCCTGTCTGGCCCCTGCTCTAGGGAGCCTCTGCTCAGGCATCACCACTGAATAAAGTCTTGAAGAGCTTGGCCTGGCCATTCCTTTTGTGTCTCACCCTCCGTCTGTCCCACGCTCCCCACTGCTGTGGTGCCCTGCAGGATCTCATGCAGCCTCTGCAATCCTCCTGGAGATCTGCCTTGCTTTGTTCCTGTACCCAGGGCTCCAAAGTTTGCCATTGTCCTCTTTGATTCCAGGAATTGTTGGGTCTGCATTTCCTGCTGGAATGGCCCCTGGCTCCATCACCAGGAGGCACAAACTGGACATTGCTCAGTCAGGAGGCCGTGGGTCGTGTTCTTCATGTCCTCCAGCCCTAAACAGCCTGGGGATCCCTGGGGATGGGAGTGACCATCAGACCCCACCCTTGACCTGAAATTACAATAAAGGCTCCCTGCAGAAGGTGACCCTGCTTCGTGCTGCCCCTGCGCTCTCTGCTGGGACAGGGTTCTTGCTGTTGCAGAAGGGAAATGAGGATTTTACTCTGCCTTGGTTCTGAATAAATTGTTTGCATGAGAGACAAATTCCTGAATTTAAACCCAGGGCTGAGGGGTTTTTCTCCAGCCATGCAGGTGTGTCTGTAGCTCTGTCTGTAAGGCCCAGAGGCTGTTGTTCTGGTGTGTGTCAGGCACAGGGCGTGGTTAAGTGCCAGGTCACAGATTCAGTAAAACTGGGACTCCTCTGTTGCAGGATCTGTGGATTCCTTACTTCACCATCACCACGGACATCACTGCCTCGGCCATGAGGGTGCACAGGGATGGTGAGTGTGCACGGGGCCTCTCCAGGCCTGAAATCGGGATGGGAGGCTTCAGGGTCACCCCTTATTCCTGGAATTTGGCTCACCTTTCCTCTTGTTTCCCCCTTCCCTGTTTTTTGCCGGGCACCAGGCTGTGGTTGTACACACATAACTAGTTCCAGGGCTGCTGGGAAGGAATTAAATGAGATGCTGCATTCACTGTTTGAGGAGAAAATGGGTCCATTGGCACCTCTGTGTTTCCTCAAAGCATCCTTGAAGTGAAGTGCAGGTGTTTCAGCCACAAATCAGCCTTAAAGCAACCGAAACCTTGCAAGATTCAAGTTCCCCACAAAGGAAGCTGCCCTCCCCCAGAGCAGCCTCTGCCTGAAGCAGGGGCTGGGTTAGGGCTCGTCTGTGCCCAGTCCTTTCTGCTGCTCCCTGGGTGAAGAGGGGAGGAGGCTCTGAGGGGTCCCTGTGGCACTCTGCCCGTGGCTTTTGTCTCTCTGGGGTAACTCAGAGTGCCCTGGAGGCCTCCAGGTGCCCCAGATATTCCTGGGCGGAGCTGCAGCCTTGGCTGGTTCTCCTTGGGGCTGGCACGGTCACACCGCCCGTTCCTGCCGTTCCAGGGGGGTCAGGAGCTGCTGAAGGACGCTGGGCTTTGATCAGGGCAGCTAAAACAGGCAGGGAAAGGATTAACCCTTCTCAGAGGTTTTGGATTCCCGTTCCACAGCAGGTTAAGCCGGCTGAGGTCAGGAAACGCGCTCCATCCAGCTGCTTGTCCCCGTGGAAGTTTAATGGGAGGGCAGGAATCAGCTGGAGAGTGGTCACGGTTGTCTCCACGGAATGGAGATAAATTGAGTTCCCAGCTGCTGCCATCTCCCATCCTGCTTTGGTCTGTGAGGTGTAACACACATCAGCACTTTCCTTGAGTGGAAGTTCCACTGAAATTATTAATAATAACCCCCAAATGTGCCAGTATTAACCTGTGCTAGCAGCGGGACTGCTGGGGCTGTAATTAGAAGCAGAGCTGTTATCTGTTTTAAAAAGAAAAGACAAAAAAAGGAACCAATTCCCAGGGAGTTTGCTGGGAAGAGTTGCTGTTGGAAGCACCAAGCAGTTAATTACTGAGCAGTGAGTTAACACTGCGAGGCTCGCTTGTTCCTGGTATTTTAAAGATTCACTTCTCAGACAAGGCTCTTGGCCTGTGGAAATGCGGTGTCTTCCCAATTTGGCTGATGCAAATGTTAAGAGAAAAATCACTGCATAAGAGCCTTAGAGCAGGATGTTTTACAGGAAACACGTCCAATCAATTTCTACTTGATTAAACTTTGTTTCTAGCAGCTTAAAGGATTATAACCGTTCCTCACAGCACCGACAGGAACGGCCCAAGAGAAGATAATGATCCCCACCAGGCATCTCCAGCGGCTTCGCAAGTGAAAACTTTGCCTCTTGCAGAGGAGGGAAAACAGAATTTTGGGGGTTCTACAGCTTGTGTTTTTCAGGTTCAGATCCTGCTAAAAGTCAGGGCTTTGTGGATCTCTGTAGAGCACCGGGGCTTCACTGCCCCTGCTCTGTCCTTCCCTCTGTCCTCAGGGGAAACCTTTTCCGTCCCTCCCAGCCCCTGGTGCTCCCTGGGCTCAGGGACAGCTGGGATCTCTCAGCAGGCACTGGGTGAGGGATGGGCTTCCAACCCCGCGTTCGGGGGCTTTGGCCTGATGCCTGCGCAGACTTTGTCGCTTCCCAGCCAGGATTATGGTACAGAAAATAACAAACTGCTTTAATAACTTCCTCCCAGTGTTCTGAGGAAAGCCTCCATCTCTTGATTATTTTAATGAGCGCAGCAGCCTCCCCCCTGCTTGGCAGTAATTAATGCTGGGTAATTAATGCTGCTGGCCTCCCTGCAGGCTCGCTGTGGAGGTACATCCGTGCCAGCATGTCCCTCTCGGGGTACATGCCTCCCCTCTGTGACCCCAAGGATGGCCATCTCCTCATGGACGGGGGCTACATCAACAACCTGCCAGGTAGGAGCACAGCTCTTGGGGGAGGAAACTCCCAGAACTGCCCATCAAACCTCCTGCAAGCTCTTGGTTTTTCCCTAAAACAAGGAGGAATCTCACAGACACCTTTAACCTCATGCTGGTTACCTGGAGTCCTTGCTCTTGGTTTCCTGGGTGTTTTCTTTACCTTGGCTTTATTAACACTTATTTTTTAATGAAGTATTTCCTGATAGCCGAATTCTGAACATGCAGCTCCCAGCTAATTCTGAATTATTATAGTGCTTGCTGAAGGGGGAGAGTAGGAATCAAACCACACACCCAGCCTACCTTGGAGTTTCTCTTCAAAAAGTCTCACTTAATTAAGAAATAATCCTGAGAGAGCAACAGCATTTGCTGCTCAGGTGGTGTCACCTGGAGCACTGGGGGAATCACGGGGACGTTGAAGGAGGGGTGTGGGGTGTGGGGTGAGCTCTGAACCCCCCAGCAGGGCCCAGGGGTGTGAATTGGCAGTTTTTGGGATGTGTTTGTGTCAGGATTCGCTGCACTCAGGAGGGAGGGAGGCTCAGGGGTGGCCAAGGCAGCAGAGCCCCGGGGGTCACTGCAGTTTGTGGCTGTGCCCAGGTGAAGGGGAGGAACCTCTCCCCCCTGAGCAGCTCGGGCCATTGACACCTCCCTGGCAAACCCGGCCTTTATCTGTCCATCAGGGCTGCGTTCACCTAAAACCCAGAAACGGAAATAACACAAAAGAGATCCCCCAGACCAGCACCTGCCATTCTCTGTGCCTGTAAGCAGAGATGGGAATTGCAAACCAAAGCACCTCCTGCACCTCCGCAGCTGGAGAGGGCCAAGAGCAGGCACAGGTGACCCTGGTGGGAAACACACAATAGACTGAACGAGCCCAGGAACACAAATCCAAGTTACAGAGCAGATCTGGTTTAAAGAAGTGTCTAAATTAAGCCTCTAAATTGGCTCTTCAGAGCTGTGGTTTTCCTACGCAGAACTATTCTGGAAACTGCAACTATCTTGGACTCTGGGGGTGTGAAAGAAATACAAATTCATCCTGTGAGGTTCATGTCCTTCTCTTCCCTCCCTTGGCGCTTCCCTAAATCCTCACCCGTATCCAAAGGCTGCAGCTCGTCCTTTCACTGACCTTGAAGTAGGAAGTGTTGCCTCATTTCTCTCCCACTTCCAAATGCGAACGTTTCTCTCTCAGCTCCCAGGGCTGTTCTCAGGCTGCCATCCAGCCCCTCCTCGCTGGCAGCTCCCTGGGCTGCTCCTCCCATTGTCCCCCTCTCCCTGCAGGGCTGGCACTGCTGCTCCCCTCTCTCAGGCACTGCCACTGTTCTCTCTGCAGGTCCCCCAGGGCTTTTTTTGGAGGTAACGTGGGTTTGATGTGCTCTATCCCATCATACCCAACGTGACACCCCTGCCCTGCTGCTGTGTCCCACCCCCTGTCCCCTGCTGCCTCACAGGGCTCCTGGTGACCTCAGGGACAGTCAGGTCATCCTCAGGGGCAAAACAGCCCCTGTCAGAGATGTCCCCAGCAGTTCAGCAGTGGGGTCACCCTGGGGTCACTCAGGGCTTGATTCAGGATCCCTCCCTGAGCGGGAATGGTCTGGGCAGAGCTGCTGCCCGCGTTCCTGTGGAATCACAGAAGTGTTTAGGCTGAAGTGCTCTCCAAGATCACCAAATCCAACCATTCCCCCAGCGCTCACCTCGGTCCCCAAGTGCCACATCCACCTGGCTTTGGATCCCACAGGGATGGGCACTGATGGCCTCTTCTGCCAGGCTGGTGGCAGGTGCAGCCTCAGGTCAGAGCCCCGAGCCCTGCAGGGTCTGTGCCTGCCCCTGTGTGCCCCTGGGAGCAGCAGCCGCGAGGGCAGCGGGGCTCTGACACCTCCTGTCCCCAGCTGACGTGGCCAGGTCCATGGGGGCCAAGGTGGTGATCGCCATCGACGTGGGCAGCCGTGATGAGACCGACCTCACCAACTACGGCGACTGCCTGTCGGGCTGGTGGCTGCTCTGGAAGAGGTGGAACCCCCTGGCTGAGAAAGTCAAGGTACTGGGGCTGGGCTGGAATGGCACTGGGAGGAGTGGGAGGAGTGGGAAGCTTCCCTCTGTCGTTCAGGGAGCCAGTCTGTGACAGATTTGTTGTTTTGCTGGATTTGAGTTCCTGTTCAGAGACCTGGGCAGGGCCCTCACACCACATGGAAGGCGGTGACATGGGAAGGGGCTGGCAGAATTCTTAGAGCAAAGAAACATTTTCTTGGAGCTGCATTAGTTCTGATAAAGTCAGAATTTATTACTTTTACCAATAAAAGTAGTGAATCTGTCCAGTGTTTCTGTGCTGTATGTCTCTGAACTGCTGATTTAAGGAGATTTTAGCCCTTGGCTGTAATTAAGTACAACTGATAAATGTGGGTCTGCAGAGCATGATTTTTATCATTATTCTTTTCCTTTTGTTGCATGTGGTCAGGCCAACTCTGTTCCTTCTTCTGCATTTCCTAAATTACCTGGCTCTGCAGCTGTCCCCCAAGTGAATATTGATTTTAATTCTTCCCTCCCAACTGCACTCCCCAGTTGGAATTGGTCTCAGTGAAATATTCCAACTGCCCAAATGGCAATAGGCATCCCTGGAAACATGGAATTCCTTCTGAACACCACAAAACACTTTTTTCTTACTGGTGGTGGTGAAACACTGGCCAAACAGAGGGCTGGTGGAGTTTCCATGTGTGAAGATGGTCAAAACTCAGCTGGACGTGGTCTTGGAGAGGCTGCCCCAGCTGAGGGATGGACTGGACGATCTCGAGGGGTCCCTGTCCACCTCAGCCATGCTGCAAAATCTCTGCCCTGGCACTGAGCAGGCCCGAGAACCATGGAATTTCAGACTGGCTTAGGCTGGGGGGGACCTTAGAGCTCGTTCAGTTCCACACCAGGGCTCCATGCCCTGTCCAGCCTGGCCTTGAACACTTGCAGGGATGGGGCATCACTGATTCCTGTCCTGAAGGATCACTGTGCCCCTCACCGCCGCTCAAATCTCTAAGTTTTATATAAATATATATAAATATATATATATCGCCATTTCCTGGCGTGACAGCCTTGATTCAAACGTGAACTGCAGAGATCTGTGGGAAGGCAATTCCCTTCCTGCTGCTGCTCACAGAGACTCATCCCTGCCTGCCCGCCCTGGGACGAGGTGCTGCTGGGAGGGCATCAGCAGCTTCTGAAGTCACCTTGGAGGAACCGAATTTGTGGGTTTTTTGTGCCGGGCAGGTGCTGAACATGGCCGAGATCCAGACGCGCTTGGCCTACGTGTGCTGCGTGCGGCAGCTGGAGATGGTGAAGAACAGCGACTACTGCGAGTACATCCGGCCCCCCATCGACCGCTACGGCACCCTGGACTTCGGCAAGTTCGACGAGATCTGCGTGAGTGCCTCCCCGGGCAGCCCAGGCCCTGCTCCTCGCAGCCCTGCTGGTGCTAATTAGTGCTGGAGCCGCACAGAGTGAGGGGAGTCACTTGGCACAGAGTGGATAATTGACACTCAATAATGCTGTGGAATGATATCCCGGCCGGGAGATTGGATTAGCAGCAGGAATTGAGTCAGTAATCTTGATTATATAATGACCTGTGAAGGGATCAGCTGCCTCCCTCTGGGTGGTGACAGTTCCTGCTCAGCTGCTCCCTGAGAGCTCCTGAGTGTCTGAGCTGCTCTGGGCACTTGGGGTTGGCATTGGTGTGGGCTGGGCTTTGTCCTCGCTCTCTTCTCCTTGTTGGAGCATGAAAGGTTTGCAGGAGTCTGTCAGGGAGGCCTTGAATCCTGGAAACGGAGGGAAACATGAAAATACCTGGTTCTGTTAACATTTAACACTTCCATGAATAAAACATCATCCACAATTCCTCTGCACCCCTTAGAGGGCCAGGAAATGGCACCGGTGTCAGTGGAAGGACGTGGGAAAAGCGGTGCTGCCCCATCACTGCCATGGGCTGTGTTTGTGTCGGAACCAGCATGGGCAGAGCTGCTCCAGGAGTGCAGGGAATCGTTCTGGTGACAGAATCCAGCATTCACAGCAGAAATGTCCCTGCCCAGGCAGGGCAGCAAAAGCGATTCTGGCTCGGTGTCTCCTGTCAAGAAAGTGATTTTGCTGTCTCCCTCCATCCCCTGCCTGTTCTACCCATGCAGGCATCTCCATCTCCAGATATTCCTGCAGAGCTTTGCTCCTCTGCCAGGCTGCAAACCACCACTCCGCCTTTCAGTCGGTCACAGTGAGAGGCTGTGACGCTCCTTAGGCTGCAGGCTGATTTCTCTGGGCCTGGCTTAACAAGCCCTGAGCAGCCCCAGGAGCAGAGTTTAGTCTTGCAGATTCTCATCTGAGAGACTCCTTAGGACCCGCAGCAGCTGTTCCAAACCACCAGCTCATTGCCCCAGTCTAGATATTCTCTCTAGGATCCCTGGTGCCTCTTGGCCCCTGGGCAGACTCTGCTGTGTGCCCATGGACCCAGGACTGTGCTGGTAAATGATGTTCTTGGCCAGAAAACCCTGACAGGCAGGTGTGGTCGTTCATCACAGGAGCACATCGGGAGCTGTCGCGTCCCTGCTCTGTCCTAGCGGGGCGCTGCTAAGGAGATGTAAAGGCACCAGGCAAATCCTGTCAGTGCAATAAAACTTGAGAGGGGGCAGCTCCTCAAACGTGAGCAGGTTCTTGGCACGAGGCTCTGCAGGGGTGGAGGGGCAGCACCTCCTGGATCCCCATTCCCTGCAGCACAGCTCGGTAACCTCAGTCCCTAGGGAAGCTTTAAACTGTGCTGAGCTCGAATGGAAGGACAATCTGGGCATTCCTTTATCCTCAGGGGCTGGGAACTGGGGGGTTCATTTCAGCTATGGGTGCCTGGATTTTGCAGGGAACAGAAATGGGCACCAGCATTCCCAAGGAGCAGAAATCTCCTTTTCTTGTGAATCCCCTCTCTGTATGATCCCAGAGCAGCGGTGTCAGGTCCTGAAGCTCAGCCTCTCGTGGCTGTTCCGGGTCAGCCTGGCCCAGTGTGGCAGAGCTGTCAGCTCCCCTCAGTCACCCCCACCGGGGGCTGGGATGGATTGTGAGAGGTGAATTCCAGCCCCAGGGTCTCCCATGCTCTGAACCCTCATCCGAAAACCAGAGCAGAGACACCACCAGGGGTTTGGTGCTGCTGCAGCACGAAGGCTGGAGATGGGATCCTGTTGCTCTGTCCTTCCCATTGGATTTTTCAACATAATTCCTCCTGTGTTCTGAGAAAAGTAAAATTTTGAGTGATGGGTCTATTTTTTTCAGTTGTTTCCATGCTAATGGCAGTCATTACTTTTTTTTCCTCCTGATTCTCTTTTTTTTTTTTCCCCCAGGAAGTGGGATACCAGCACGGGAAAACCGTATTTAATGTGTGGTGCAGGAGCGGAGTCCTTGACAAGATGCTGAAGGACAGGCAAGAGACCTGCAAATCCAAAACTGATGTGAGTGCTCAGGGAAATGCTCTGCTCTGCAGGAGCTCTCGGGGCTGGGAGAGGGGCAGTGGCTGCCCTGAGGTCGGTTCACAGCTCAGAGCTCTGGATTTCTTGGCAGGGAAGTTCCAGTTGGTTTTAAGAATCAGTTCTCACCTTTCTGAGAGATTTGGATAATATATTATAATATATGGGCTCACTGTCCTTCCCCTTCTTTGAATCCCTCTGATTTGAAACCCAAGTGCTACAAAGGCTTCTCGCTTTACCCAGTAATTCTTTTTGATCATCTTTTAGAGAGAGGGAAACGAGCAATCATTTTAGAAGTGATGGCAAAAATGAATCCTAACTGTTGTGAGCTCTGTGGAGGGAGGTCAGGCGAGGTGACAGCTGACACTGAGGATTTGCAGCTCCCGGGGTGGGTGGCAGAGCACTGTGGCTCGGGGACAGGGAGAGGAAGGGCAGGACTGGCAGGATGGGCTCCGGCCCAGGGCTGAGGGGTGGCTGAGCCCCACGGCTGAGCCCCACCAGTGCCACCGGTGCCCGCGGTGTTGGCAGAGGGGGTGGCTCCCTGAGGGCAGGGAAATGGCTCTGCTGGGAGATCAGTGTCACCCTCAGCTCCGGGGGAGCTGCCCTCCCAGCTCAGATGAGTCTGCCCGCGCTGCTGGCACTGAGCCGGGGGAAAGCAGCTGTGATCCATGAGCCTGGGGAGCCCCCAGACCCCTCAGGCTGGGATTTCCTCCCGGGAGCACAGCTGGGTGAGGGGGTGCTGCAGTGTGACAGCACAAGAGGGGTCCCCAGTGCACCTCTGACACCTCCTGATGGGACACGAGGGGCTGCGGCTCAGGGTTTGTGTTTGAAGCCATAAGGAGAAGTCAAGGGAGGGAAAATTGTGTCTCTCAGAATTGATTGTGTCCTACCTCAGCCCCACTTCTATCACCAGCCAGTAACAAGCCTCAAACATTTTCACTGCTGTAACAAACACTTCTTTTAAAGAAGGCTGCTTTTAAAACTGCCCTTTTGATGGGGAACAGCAGTGGAGGGGAATATTGCACTTGAATCGTGGTGTCACAGCAGCATGATGGGCATTGCTCACACCTCCCCTGGGCTCTGTGGCACTTCAGTGCCCTGGAGAGCAGCTGTGTCACGTCCTCGTGGCAGACACAGCCTGGCCCTGCGCTCGCTCGGTAATGAAGCACCGAGTGCTGATTGCTGAGAGGCCAAAGCACGGAAATACCGGCGCTGGGAGAGCGAGTGCCTCACCGGCCCTGCCGGGGTAGGAGCAGCAGCCGTGGGCTCTGTGCAGCCCTGGCGCTCCCAAGGACCTGCGGGATCGTCTGCTCATCCTCCTCAAACTCTGGAGCCCACTGAAACCCCAGCTTTTTGCATCTGACTTTTGTTGCAGGAGGTTTATTTCTACAGAGGGACAACTGTTGCAGCTCTCACTGGGGCGTTTGTCTTGCTTTCCTGAGCCCGTTAGAGTCACTTAAGTCCTTTAGCTGTGATATCTCCCAGGCAGAGCAGCTGATATTTTTAACTTGCCTTTCATTAGCAAAGGTTTTGATGGTTTATGTGTTTTAGTTCTTCATCTATTTCTGGAGTGTTCAGCATCTGAGAGCCGAGTGCCATTTCTTATCGTCTCGTTTCCATGTCGTGAGCATTGAAATTTTATTTTAAAATCCAGATATTTCATCATTTCGATGCTTTTCCTTTGCTTTGATCATTCAGTCCCTGTTTATCTTGTCTCCAAAATGCAAATACTGCAGACACAAACAACGGGAACCTTACATAAACTTTACTTTGAGCAGCCCTTACTCTTCCCCAGCTCGGAATGCTGCAGCACCGTTAATTGGATCTCCTTGGGGAAGTTTTGTCTACTGAGGTGTTATTCATAGTCAAAGCTAAATATAATCCAGCAGACTACAATAGTAACTGTCTTTCTCCTCTAATTTATTTCATAAAGAAGATTGTGCCAAAGAGAATTCTGACTTACCTCCTTGGGAAAAAATACATCAGAGAGCTTTGAGAGTAGGTTTCAGGTGGATCTGGGGCACTTCTTTGCGTTGTGTTATCTGATGGGAGGGTGATTTTGTCCTGAAAAGTAGTGAGAGGAAGCACTTCAGCATTGAACTCCTGCTTGTAAAGCACCACACGAGTGTGGGAAGACCCCTGGTTTCCCAAAGTGATTTTCCTGCCCTGGTGCTGAGGCTTGGGGTGCAGCTGCCTCCCCAGGTGCCCTCAGACAGGCTGGCCTGGGATCAGCAGGGGACAGAGGCTCCTGAGGGTTCACTGCCCCTTCATTGCCATCCCCAGCAGCTGCTGAGGGTTTTCCTGGGCACCCTTTGGTGATGGGCCCTGCAGGATTTTGTTCAGCTCTTCATGCAAAGCCCTGGGCTTCCATCTCACGCAAATCCTGGCCCTGCCTGTTCCCTGCTTGGGGGCAGCCTGGCCCTGCCTGCTCCTTGCTTGGGGACAGCCTGGCCCTGCCTGCTCCAAATCCTGGCCCTGCCTGCTCCTTGCTTGGGGACAGCCTGGCCCTGCCTGCTCCAAATCCTGGCCCTGCCTGCTCCAAATCCTGGCCCTGCCTGCTCCTTGCTTGGGGACAGCCTGGCCCTGCCTGCTCCAAATCCTGGCCCTGCCTGCTCCAAATCCTGGCCCTGCCTGCTCCAGAGCCTGGCCCTGCCTGCTCCAGAGCCTGGCCCTGCCTGCTCCCTGCTTGGGGACAGCCTGGCCTTGTGTGCCCCAGTGCTCTGGGCAGCCTCGGGGGTTTGAGAGCCCAGGACAGCCTCGGACACCTCTCTGTCTGAGGTGGCCGGAGGGTGCCCGTGTCCCTCACGGCGTCCTGGGGCACAGACTGGAGCGGCCAGGGAGCTTTTCTCCCCTGTCCTGGGCAGAGCTCTGTGCAGATGCTGCGCGGGGAACGTTCAGGTTGGATGTTCAAAGGGAGCCTGGGCTGACTCATCCTTCCCAGCAGCTCCTCAGCAGTCACAATGAGCTTCCCAGCTTCTTTACATTTTCCACTGTGTGTCCTGAGCTGCTGCTGTTCTGTTTCATGCAGGTACCTTTTCATTCCCCCCAGGCTTTTCTCTGCCCACCCTTGCCCACCAGCTGCTCGTCCTGGATCTGCTCTGTGCTTGGCTGTTCCAAATTACATCAAAATCAGCTACAGATGAAAGGTCAACCGAGAGCACTTTGCTGCAGCAGTAATGGGCTGCTGCTGTGACCTCTCAGGGGTTGAATGATTCACAGGGTCGCTGTTCTTGCCAGAAGAGCAAAGGATTGTTCATAAAACCCCGTGTTAGGGAGCTGCCCTGGCTGGGAGCACTGGGCAGGTCTGGGTGCCTGGAAAGACAACTGTCACTGTCACAGCAATTCCCGGCAGCCCAGGTCCCTCTGCCAGCCCTTCCCCACCCCGTTCCTCTGGGCTGGGGCTGTTCCTGTGTTCATTAAACTCTCTGGGTTTAAAAAATGGTGCGAGGTGTTCAGGTGTCCACCTGACCTGCTGCCCCGCCCGAGGAGGGAGGTGGGGCTGCAGGAAGCCCGAGAGGGCTCTTAAATGCCAGAGTTGGGTTTTCTTAGAGGAGAGACTGGAACAGGAACTTCTCGAAATAGAGAACACTCAGCCCACTGCTTGGGTGAGACAGAGTGAAAATAGCGAGGGTTTGTTGGAAAGAGGAGTTGCAGTGGGAGATGTCTCTGTGCACTCTGTGCAGGCTCTCATTGCTGCAGCACCCCCAGCCCCGGGGCTTGCAGGGGTCCCTGGGGGTCCTGGTCACCTCAGTGCCCCCCTGTCCCTGCAGCCTTGGTGGCAGCGCTGCAGCTGAGGGATTGGCCACGTGTGTGTCCCCCCGGACACCTCTCCCGAGGGAAGGCAGAAACTCCCTGGGGGCTGTCCCTGGCCCAGCCAGTCCCTCTTACAAAGGGGAACTGGTGGAGAAAAGCCCACGGGGTGAGCTCTGTCCGTGCCAGGGCCCAGCCCCTCCTGTGCGTGGCTCTGGGGGCTTCTCTGGACTTTGCTGGATTTTTAACAAGGCTTCTTGTGGCATGGGTGGAGTGGGAGCCCTTTAGAGCGTGTCCCACTGTTGGGAACCCCATCTCTGCCACCAGGCCTGCCTGAGGAGAGCTGTTCTGAGGATTTCTCACTGGTGAGTAATGGCTTTTGAGGGGGCAGCTGCGGAGAGTTTGTGCGTCTGGAGCTTTGTTCGATACCGTTTTTATACAGCCTCGACTCGTTTGGATTTTCTGTGTACATCTGCTGACACACCTTGAACCTGTCGCTGTGTTTCAGAACGTGACCTGTCCCACCACCTCCTTCACGGACCTGGCAGAGATCGTGTCCCGCATCGAGCCCGTCAAGGCTCCGGTGGCCGATGGTGAGCGGGGTCGGGAGGGCGGGAGGAGGGACAGCTCTGGCTGTGGTTGTCCCCTGACTGCCGGCTGTCCCCTGCCAGTGCTCGGGGAGGGGCCTGCTGGGCACTGCCGGCCATGGGGGTCATCCCTGCTCCCCCCAGAGCCCCTCCTGGGCTGTGCCCCGGGACAGACCCTCCGTGTCCCCTCCTGTCACCTCCTCGGGACAGGCAGCAGTGGGATGTCCTTGCCATGGCGAGGCTCCTGCTCTCAGCCTCTCCCTGGTGTGCTCCCAGGTGGGAATAACCCCTGCTCAGGTCTCAGGGAAACAGCACAAGTGGCAGCTCAGCTCCATCCCCTCGGGCTGTCCCCTGTCCCTGCAATGGCTCCATCCCCTCGGGCTGTCCCCTGTCCCTGCGATGGCTCCGCTCGGCCTGGAGCCGGGAGGAGGCCGAGCTAAAGCTCTGCCTGGAGGATGTTTTCCCATCACTCTGCCTGGAGGATGTTTTCCCGCTGTCGTGAGCAGGATCAGGAGTGACTCACTGGCTCCGCCGCTTTCTGTGCGCTCCTGTTCTGGGAGCAGCAGTGAACTGAGAGGAGCAGGTAGCAGCTCCTGCATGGTGACACAAAGGTGCTCTGTGCCCACGGTGGTCCTGCCCTGCGGAGCAGCTCCCTGGTTTTGGAGCTCCCAGATCCAAAAGGATCAGAGCCTGGCAGGCCTGAAACCCCCGAGTGTGTCACCAGGGCTGGAGCTCTTTCTAAACAGTCTCTTCCCCTCCTCCTGATTCTTGTTCCTGCAGAGGGAAAGCTAAAGTTAGCAATGCTCCCATCTGTGACTGTTTGTAGAGATGTCCCTGTGGTAATTTGAAATGCTAATTACAATCATATGCCTTATGAAGAAAATATTAATCAAATGTGGTTGAAGCAGCCATTGTGAATAAGAGTGAAGAGTTCATGGTATGTGGTTATTTAAGGCTCAGGCACCGAGACTTGCTGAGATTTAACCAGAGCACTGGGACAGATCCTCCTCCTTTTCATAGTTCCTGATGATTCCCCATCAGGCTCCTGCTCTGTGCGGAGCGGGGCTGTGGATGTGAGTGTGGCACAGACGTGGCTCGGGGGGCAGGTGTGGCACTCTCTGGGCTGAGGAGGGGCAGTGCAGGGACTGCTGGGGGTGGCACGGGCTGGGATAGGAAGGGCAGGGGCCTCATATTCCTCGAGGATGCTGAAATCCGTCCTGCAGAGCCCGCGGGAGGGGGAGGATGGGATGGCAGCAGAGTCGTGCACGTGGGCACCGTGTCGTGAAGGATCCGTGGTGCTCCTGCCGTGGGTGGCTGCGGGGACCCTGCCCGTGTTTGGGTGGCAGTGGCAGCGGTGACATCGCTCTGTGCCCTCTGTGCATGACGCTTCTGCTGAAGAGGTGCCTGGGGCTGTGGGGGAAGGTCTGTGGCAGGGTGAGCTCAGGGGGCGGGTGACAGCTCCCTGCAGTGGCCCCGTGGCTGTCAGGTGGCTCCTGAAGGCTCTGAGCGCTGGCACTGCTCTGCTCAGGGGGTGCAGGTGCTCTGGGGCTGTGCAGGGGAGGGGACAGGGGCTGCTTGGTGGCCTGGCTGTGAACCTGCACTGTCGCCTTTGTTCTCCCTGGAAATCCCTTCCTGGGGGAGGTCTCGGATCACAGAGACCCAGAAGGGCTCTGCCTGTTGGACAGCACGCTGCAGGCCTCAGGCTGGGCGAGGAAATGGTGTCAATAATGGAGTTCTGAAGAAAGCAAAGGGAAAGGCTCAATCCTGATGGATGGGGAAGGGTCAACACAGAGGGTGAGGCCTGGAAGGGGCAGGAGCTGGGTGGGCTCTGTGGGGAAGGGGCCAGGGAGCTTCTTCTGCACTCCTGAGTGCAGAGAGCAGCGACCAAAACCATTTAAACATTTTGAAAAGGGAGCCTGTCCCTCAGGGAGGGCTGGGCAGAGGGACCAGAGTGCTGGGGCACAGGTGGCTCATGTCACAGCAGTGTTGGTGGCCCTGTTCCTGCTCTCCATCCACCCATTCCCTCTGCCCAGATTTGGGTTCAGAGCCGTGGCTGGGGCCAGGGGAGCACAGGGGCCGTTCTCCAGGGGTGGCTCTGTCACATCCCTGCTCAGGCTCCCACCTGGGAGGGACGGCTGAGCCCAGGAGATGAAGCACTCGTGGCAGTGCCCATGGGGATAGAAGGATTTGTGGAGCAGGAGCCATCCCAACACCTCTCAAGGGACACGGCGAGCAGGCCCCAGGCCACCTCTGCGTCTTTGCTGTGTCAAAAGAACTTTCCTGAAGCAGCAGTAATGGAGCTGAGCCTGTGCTGAGCTTCCAGTTCCTGATTTACCCCGAGGCCTGGCAGTGCCACTGCAGGAGCCCCTCCTGCCACCCCACAGTTGTCTCCAGCTGGGGCTGCCTGCAGGAATCGGGCACCTACCAAAGCAACAGCCCCAGCTGCAAAGCACGAGGCAGGGTGGGGAGCTGTGCCCTCCTGCAGGGACTGTGCTCCCCCTGCTCAGGGCAGGCTCAGGGACCTTTCCAGGGTGGATTCTCCTCTTGGCTGCTGGATTTCGGGCTGTGCTCTTTGGTGCTGGGGAGTTGAGCAGAGCAGCAAGGCCTTGGTCCTGCTTGGTGCTTCTGGGAGGTTTTGTAGAGCCCAGAACAGGCACTGTGAGCCTCAGCCTCAGTGGAAGGTGACATCTGGGGACAGCAGGGCCACCTCCTGCTCTCCTTCTCCCCCTGCAGCACCCAGAGCTGCTGTGTGAAGGATGTGAGAAGGGTCTCTCTTGGTTCTGTGTCCGTAGAGAGACCTGTTAAATGCTGCATAGTGCTGGGAAAATCGAGGAGTTTGGTTTTGATGGCAGCTGGTTTTATTGGAGGTATAAACTCCAAACTTGTGTTTGTGGTGTCTGTTGCTGTTCCGAGTTTCTCTGGTGTATTTTATTGAAGATTATCATGAGTGGTTTTAGTAAAAACCAACAATTGTTCTCTAATTCACAGTAAAAAAAAAAACAACAAAACACTAAAAATTATAAAAGAAAATAAAAAAGACCAAATGTCTTTAATCCCAGTGTTCTAGCAGTTGGTTGTGGTTATGTGTTAGGAGGAAAGGCAGTGGAACAGACCGTGCTGTTGTCTTCAGCATGCAGCAGATGCTATTGACGGCTCCCAGGAGAAATTCTTAATCAAGGATCCGGTTTAATGAGGAGCCCCTCTCTCCAGCAGTGCCCTGGATCCCAGCTAGTGCTTCAGAGCACTCTGGAATTAACTCGGGAGAGGGGTGGAAGCGCTGGTGTCACACAACCACGATTTTAGTGGTGACGGTAAAATGTCATTTTCACACCTTAAGTGGCATCCTGAGGATCTGGGTGCCGGCAGAGGAAGGTGCTGCCTGCCACGGCTCTGCCTGGCTGCCCACGTGCCCCGGTGTCACATGTGGCTGGGACAGGCTCTGCAGGGGCTGCTGCTGCCCCGGGACCATCGCTGGGACCCCAGCCCAGCACACCCTGGAGTCGCTGTGGGGAGTCAGCCCTGGCAGGAGGTGGAGACATAAAAGGGTTGGGAAGGAGCTCAAAGCCCATCCAGTGCCACCCCTGCCATGGCAGGGACACCTCCCGCTGTCCCAGGCTGCTCCCAGCCCCGTCTAACCTGGCCCTGGACACTGCCAGGGATCCAGGGGCAGCCACAGCTGCTCTGGGAATTCCAGCTCAGCCCCTCCCCATCCTCCCAGGGAACAATTCCTTCCCATTATCCCATCCATCCCTGCCTTCCTGCAGCCCAAGGCCATTCCCTGTGTCCTGTCCCTCCATCCCTTTTGAGGTTCTGCTCCTGCTCCTGTTTTGCAGACCCCCAGGTGCCCTCCAGGTGCTGGGAGAGGCGCTGGCTCTGCACTGATGTGTCCCCATTCTGTGGGAACAGCTGGGACTGGGGCCTCCCTGGCGTGTCCTGCTGCTGTGCACAGCTCTTGAGACTCCCTGGATTATGTTAATCTGCTGGATTAGTGGGGAAAGCGAGGGATTGTCCTGTGCAGAGAGGAAGGGATTGTAAATGTCACTGTCCCCTGTGGAACAGAGGTTGTGAGGCGCTCGGTTATCAGCTCCACACCAGGCAGAGCTCACCCTGAGCCTGGGGTCCCTGCTCCCAGAGTCTGTGACCCTGTGTCCAGGGCAGTTTGGATTGGCAGCTCAGAGGCTTCTGAAGGTGTCCCCAGGTCTGGGTGGGCTGAGGGGTGGAAGCAGCAGCTGTGCTGTGAAGGGCGTTCCCCAGGGAGCTTCCCCTCAGTCCTGGGGTTTGTGTCCCTCGGGCTGGAACCGGCACCCACCAGACTGACCCAGAGCTGCTGCTGTGCTGTGGTTCCGTGGATTCTGGAGGGCTCCGGGACACCAGTTCACAGAGAGGACGTGGATTATTTTTATGTGCTGGCAGCTGAGGTCTGTGTGAGCAGTCCCAGGTCACCGAGCTGCAGAGAGCTGCTGGCACCGTCCTGCCCGTGCCTGTGCCCAGGGACTGTGGCAATCATTCCTCTCCCGGCTTCCTCTGCCTCTCTGCCTGCCAGTTCAACCCTGTGCTTTGTCTCTTCTCTCCTCAGATGAGTCAGACTACCAGACTGAGTACGAGGAGGAAGTTCTGGACAGCCAGAAGGACGATTATCTCGATTTCATAAGCAACCAGGCTGAGGAGGACTCGGACTCGGTAGGAAGCGTGCTGGAACAAGCAGTGGCTGCTCACTGTGGGGTCCTGGCTGAATGGTGTGAGGTGGATGTGCTGGGAAAGGTGCTGAGAAGCATCTGGGAGGGCCTGGCTGAAGAGGACGGTGCAGAAATGAGTTTGCTTTTCATGAGGACAAGCACTAAGTGGCAAACATTGACCTGCTCAGGTCAGTCCCCACCACGTGTGGCAGAACCTGGCCACGGTTAAATCCTGGTCCTGCAGCTCCGTGAGGTGGATCAGGGCTGGAGAGGCTGAGGGAGCTGCTTCCTCCAGCCTGGAGCAGAGGAGCTGGAGGGAGGATCTGCCAGGTGCCTGTGGGGTGGGTAGGGAGGAGGTGGTTGTGGAGAAGATGCCCAGCAAGAAGCCAAGAGGGGACAGGCACAGCTTTTGCTAAAGGAAACCCTCCCTGGGGACAGTGAGAAACACTGCCCTGCCACCCACCCTGGGCTGAGCAGGGAGAGGTGGAACCTCCACCTTTGGAGAACTTTGAAAAGCAAATCAATGCCCTGAAGAAGCAGCTCCAGCACCTGAGTCAGCCCTGCCTAGAGCTGATCGCTGGATTTGTCTTCCAGAGGTCCCTTCCAACCACAGGGGTTTGATTCTGTGGGACAGCAGGTCCACCCTGAGGTAAATGTGAGACCAGGTGTGCTGTGGTGTGACCCCAAGCCGAGCAGCACAGCTCAGGTCACAGCCCTGCTGCTCTGACTGCAGCAGGGGCTAAAAGGTGCCTGTTGTGATAGCGATGAACAGTTCCTCACACGGGGATGGATTGGGAAGGGCCCATGGGAGGGTGTCAGTGCTTTGAGAGAGGAGCTGGAGTGATGGGGGTTCTGCTTGCTGGGCTTATCCGAGCTGGTGGGAAAGAAGAGGTGGAGGGGAAGAGGAGAGGTTTTATCCAGCTCAGAGAGGATGCTGAAGGATCAGTTTCTGTTTCGTGTTCCCCTGCAGGATGAAGAGATGCAGCTGAGGAAGCGCAGGAACGTCCCCAGCGGGGAGGGCCAGGCGAGCAGCACGGGAGAGCCGGGCTAGGGCTCGGGACGGTGCGAGCTGCCAGCTGAGAGCCACAGCCCGTCCCACTGACACAGCAGCGTGTTTGTTTATTTATTGAATACTTCACCAAACCAAAACAGCGCCCAGCCGAATGAAGCCAGGGTTCATCCTGCTCCAGCCAGGGCCGGGCACTCGCACCGAGCACAGCCTGGCCCGGGCCGAGCCCCTCCGGAGCTCCGGGGAGGGGCGGCTGCCGTGGGCTCTGCTCCGTCCTGCAGGGGCCAGGAGCAGCAGGTGTTGATCATAGACTGGCAGAGGGGAAAGGTGCAGTTCAGAGCTGCCTTGATTTTTGCTGCTGTGTTTTTAGCCGCTGTTTTTACTGCCAAGGCCCAAGGAAGGCCGGGATCTCCCCCTGCAAGGTGCCGGGAAGGCTCCGAGCAGCAGCACTGGAGAGAGGGAGGGGTTTGTGGGTTGCAGCGTTGCTTTCTTCTCATACCAATCAGGAACCGTGTAATTAACTCCTCAGCGACTTCCAACCATGTGCTGGTGAGCAGTGCTCTGACAGGAGCAAATCTGAATGTATTTCACTTGAAATCCAAACCTAAGAAATGATTGTGAAGGGTGGCCATGGAGCCTGGATCCCCGAGTCACCAGCAGGACATTTACTGACGGATCATGGAGCTGACACTTGCCGGGCAACTCGGGAATCACCACTTGGCTGTACTTGCCCTGTTGAATTAAAGTTATTTTGCTGGATTGAAATGTCTGTTCCTTTGCATCAGGTCCTACAAAGAGAAAAGCTGTCAACAACTAAGAGCCCAGTTTGCCTCTGCTTGTACCAGACTTGCCAAGGAGCACGCACGGTTTCCAGCTGCTCAGCCCAGCAGGAGTCACTCTGGGGATTGTCAGGCACTGGGAAGAAATCTCCGGTGCTCTGTCCCCAGGGCTGGAGCTGTCGATGGCAGCTGGGCCCTGTCCAGACATCCCCTGCTGCTCGCTCAGCTTGTGCCTCACCTGTCATTGCCCCTGGCTGCTTACCCAGGCTGATTCCTGCTTTATGTAAAGTCCAGCTCAGCCCCAGCTGTGGCTGCTGGTGCCTTGAAGGGATTTCTCATCCAACCAGAGACTGGTTTGGGTGGGAAAGGACCTTGAAGCCCATCCAGTGCCACCCCTGGCATGGGCAGGGACACCTTCCAGTGTCCCAGAGTGCCCCAAGCCCTGTCCAGCCTGGCCTTGGACACTCCCAGGGAAGGGACATGTCCATGAACGTTCAGCCTGTGCCTGGGGAGGCTGCTCCTCTTACACAAAATGTTATTTTCAAGTGTCAGAGCCCCAGGTCAGTGTCTTGTTCTCAGGTGAGACCACCCAGCCTCCTGAACCTCCATCCAGCTCCAGGCCCATCCAGGAGCAATGGAAGCACTTGGAAACCTTCCCTGCAAGCATCATCCAGACCTTTAATGCACATTTTGGTTAATGCAGTTGTACAGAGTACGCTGCAGTCGCCGGAGGCTTTCTCCTGCTGGTGCAAAGAATTCGCTCTCACAGAGAAAACTTAAAAATGGCTTTAGAAGTGAAGGTAGAGCAGCTGGGGGCCTCTGTGGAGGCACAGGCTGCCTGAGGAGCTGGAGAGACTGAATTGCTGTTGAGGCGGGTTACAGGATGGTGGTGCTGGTTATGGGAAAGGTTCTAAGCTGGGACCAAGCCTGGAAGTGAGCGCAGGTGAGTGAGCGCAGGTGAGTGAGCACAGGTGAGTGAGCACAGCTGAGCGCAGGTGAGTGAGCACAGGTGAGTGAGATCAGGTGAGTGAGCTCAGGTGAGTGCAGGTGAGTGAGCACAGGTGAGTGAGCTCAGGTGAGTGCAGGTGAGTGAGCTCAGGTGAGTGAGCTCAGGTGAGTGCAGGTGAGCGAGCGCAGGTGAGTGAGCTCAGGTGAGTGAGCTCAGGTGAGTGCAGGTAGGTGCCCACCTTCCAGCAGATCTGTTCCAAGCGAATGTTCTCAGCATGTCCAGCAGCAGCAGTACAATTCAGAGCTTTGTTTTGCTGATGGGGATGGCAAACCAGATGTGAGGCCCTTCAGTGTCTGTGTTTATCAGTGGCTGCACTCCAGGAGCCTCTCCCTGGAAAAGGGGGATTAGAACCGGAGCACAAACCCCAGAGATGGCCAAGCTCCTCTGGCTGCCCTTACCAAGCCCATCCTGGGCCATCTGCCTCTAAAGGATGCAGATAAAACCAGAAGTGCCTTCAGCAGAGGTTGGGTCCAACCTCCTGGCAGTGGACATGGTGTTCTGTGCTGCTGGAGCAGGAGCCGGTTCCCTGTGTTCCCTGGGCATCCCCCAGCTGGGGGCAGAACAGGCACCACGGGTTGTTGTCCAGAACACGGAGAGCTCTGTCAGCCTGAACCCAGCTGCTCTTGTTCCAGCAGAGCTCTTCCCCTCTGTCCAAACAGGTATTTCATTTCCAAGCTGTGTATTTTCCCCATAAACATCCTGGCAGCCAGACGTGCTCCTGGAGCCTGGGAGGGACTGCTGGGCTCATTGAGGGAGTCATGGAGAACAGACAAATATTGGGCTCCTGAGTGTGCTAATTAGAGCCTCTCTTTGCTTTGTGCCCTGTGCCACGGGGAAACGGCACTCAGTTCAGAGGTATGAATTCAGAAGATGAACCTCTCTGATGTGAGACTGAAAGTCTCTCCTAAATAATTGATCACGTCTCTCCTCCCTGCTGCACCTTCCCTATGAGCCCTGGCCATTAAACCAGGCTGTTCTTCCATGCTGAGGAACATAAACCAATACTGGTACAAATCTAAAAGCAAATTTGTTTTTCCATCTTGATTTGCTGCTGGCTGGGCAAGGAGGGGTCCCAGAGGTGACTCTGCCCCATGCTGCTCCTACACCCCGGGCATCCCAATGATTGCGTGTGCAACTCCACGTCAGGAGGATTGAATCAATGCCTGCCCCAGGGAGCCGGGGCTGTGCCTCCTCTTTGTCCCCCAGGCTCTGCTTTGCTGGAAATGCAGTGGGAGGAGCGTGGCTGGAAGAGCCTGGGGCTCCAGTCTGCTCTCTCCTGGCCCAGCTCAGGTGCTTCACCTGGAAACCACCCTGCAGTTCCTTTATGGGTGTGGGGCATCTCTGGAAAGGTGAAATCTGACCACAAGTTGGATGAATTTGTCTTTGTTGGATGAATTTGTCTTTGTTGGGTGATTTTGTCTTTGCTGGATGAATTTCTCTTTGTTGGATGAATTTGTCTTTGCTGGAAGAGCTGAAGCAGTTGCTGAGACCTGCAGGCTTCATCGTGGGTGAGGAGGACCCAGAGCTTGTTCCACAACAAATCTGGTGCCAGCCCTGAGGCAGCAGGGTCAGAGCAAGGTCCTGAGGAACCCCGAGCAGGAGCTGCAGCGGGAATGTTCCCCTCAAAACCTTTCGGTGACACATCTGGGGGGGTAGAGCCTTGACTGAGCTCTCAGGAACGTGTCCAGTGATGGATTCACAGCGGATCAAACCCCCACCCTGCTCTGGGCCTGGGCTGAGCCCTGTGAGCAGCCGGCGTGGGGGGACACCCCCAGGCTCTGCAGTGACCGGGGCAGGAGGGTATTTGGGGCTGTCCCCACCAAGGGCTGGTGGCTGTGGCTCTCTTGTCCCCACAGGCAGCACCCTGGGGCTGACCTGCTGCAAATGGCTCAGTGCAAGCAGCAAACTCAGCTGTGTCCCTCAAGCAGCCACACGAGCTCCTAGAGGATCTCCAGTGGGGGTTAGGAAGGAGAAGGAACACGTGGCAGCTGGAAACAGGCGCCCAAAACCCCCAGGAAGCCCTGCTCGGGCTGGGGGAGAGCTTTGGTCTGTGCAGTGGGGCTCTGGCTCCAGCCCAGCTGGTTGTGACAGCTCCTGCTGCGGCTTCTCAGGTTCCTGTCCCTGTGTGGGGCCGACGTGTCCCTGCAGCCCCTCCGGGCTCTGCTGCCCAGGCAGGGACGGCCAGGCCGTGGTGGGGCCCGGCGATGCCCCTTCCCTGGCAGGCAGACGTCATTCTCCCTGCGTGTGGTTCCCAAATTAATCTCCTCCTGTTTCCTCGCGCTCCCTGACCTCCCCCAAGGTGTGATTTTCCCCGCGTGCCGCCCGAGGGCTGTGTCTGAGCTGTCGAGATGCGGGGGCTCCGCTGCGCCGCTGGGTTTCGCTCGCTGTTGCTGGAAGAGCTGGTGAGAAAATCGGCAAACAAGGAATGTACGGAAAATATTCTTCTCTCCCTCCAGGGCTCCACATGGCAGGACTGGCACCTGGCACTGCCACTGTCCCGAGAGCCCCACCAAAACAGGGCCATGGGGTGCCAGCTTTCAGCGTGGGACTGTCCCAGGGCAGGAGGCGCTGGCACGGGTAAGGTGGTGTTTGATGAACGGGATTTGGGGATGTTTTGCTGGCACCAAAGCACTGCTCCCATAAATATCCCTTCCCAGCTGATGGCTGGTTCTGCTCCCGCTGGGCCAGGTGGGGTTTGTGTTCGTGCTCTTTGTCCCTGTCCCCTCCTCAGGTCACGGAGGGTGTGACCCTCTTTTTCCCAGTGGCCTCAATTTGAGTTTTGGAAGAGAATGTACCATAAATAGGTATATGTGTGTGCCAGGATGGTTCCTGGGGGTTCCCTGCAGGCTGCAGGAGCAGCATTCCAAACGCTGGGAAGGCTAAGTGGCCTGAGCACCACTTAGCTCAGCCATGGCAGAGCCACGGTCACCACTCACCACGGTCACCAGCATCAGCAGGGACGGCTTTGAATTAAGCCTCGTGCACTCAGGGGTTATGGACAGGACTGAGCTCCCATCAGGAAGCAGCTGGGCCCCCAGCTCTGGAAAGGCAGGGGTTTGTCCCTAAGGAGTGACATTTGTGTCCATTGTGCCCTCCAGACAGAACTGTGCTGGGCCCTGGGTGGCACAGACACCCCTGGCACCGGGCAGGACTCGGTACTGGTGAGGTACCAGTGCTAGCAGTGTTGCTGGGATCTTTATTTTTGGGAATTTGTCGCTGGCAGTGTGGCTGCCAGGGAGGGAGGCTCGGCAGTCCTGGCGGGGCCGAGCACAGCTCACAGCACGCGCACCGGGGATAATTTGGGATCAGCAAGAACACCAAATGTGCATTAATTTTAAATGTACCATAAGTGACACATTTTTTCCTGGGAGCAGGCACATTAGATGTGATGCAGAGCCCCAGGGGAACGCGTCGAGGAAGGCTGGTGCAGCTCGAGCAGCCCTGACCTGGGGCGAGCTCCGAGCTGTGCCCGTGCCCGAGCACACTGCTGCTGGGGGGGTCACAGGTGACCCCAGGTGCCCTGTTTGCCCCTGGCATTGCCTGCCAGGGCTCTCCGCAGCCCGCTGGGCCCAGGGAGGCACCGTGAGGGGCTTTGTGGCCCTGGCTGTGCCCGCACCAGCGCGAGGTTTTGGCTCCATCTGGCCCGGGAGCGTCCAGCTCTGCGTGGGCTGAGCTGCGACACCCGCGACACCCTCGGGTGACTGACGGCGGCACGGGCTCTCGGGGGAAGGTTCCAGCTGATCACTGCCCCTGCCAGGAGGGCTGGTTCTGCATTTGGAAGCAGAATTTGCCCAGCCTGTGCGGGGTGTTGGCTCTCGCGTGGTCGGATGAGTCGGGAGCACACGTGTGTCGCTGTGTTGTCCTTGGCGTCATTGTTCTCAGTCCCGTCTTGGTGCTCTCCCCTCTCCCACCGCTGTGGGTCTGCTCCCCAGTGTGTGACCAGGTGGTTGCTGCTGTTCCTCTCCCCAGCGAGGTGCTGGATGAGCTGGAAGTGGCTGCTGGGTGACTTCTCTCCCTCTCTCCCCTTCTCTTCCCGAAACTCCTGCCCCACAGCTCAGCCCCGGCACTGTCACCTGGTGGCTCTAAAATCCCTCCCCTCCTTGCTGGAAATAGAAAGCTTTTAACGAAGCAAAGTTCAGAAAAGCTTCTAGAGCAGGGCTGGCAAAGCGATGGACCCCTGGGATTTCGGGGGTAATGAGGCAGGAAGGAGCTGGCAAGGAGGAGGTTGTGCCAGCCTCGTGGAGCTGTGCCAGGGCTGCAGCCACGGGTGCTGACATGGGGCTGCACAACCCAGGCCGCCACAGCCACCTTCGAGATGTGCTGGGACACGAAGCTGGTGCTGAAGGAGATTTTGGTCCTGAAAGCAGAGGGGAGAGCTGAGCTTTGCAGGGCTTGTTGGGGTGAGCGTCTCTTTCTGGAGCTCTTCTGCAAGCAGTGAACCTCGCCATGCACTCCCAGCGTCAGGAAAGAGGTTTTCCAGGTGCCCAGGAGAAAAGGTCAGGACAGATTCATCGGCTGCCCAGTGACACTGGGAATGAGCCTGGTCCCTGATGGAGAGGGTGCACACCAGAGGCTGGGCATGGACCACACATCCCAGCAGCTCCACTCCACATCCCTGGCGCTGTCCAAGGCCAGGCTGGACAGGGCTTGGAGCAACTTGATCTAACGGGAGGTGTCCCTGCCCAGGGCAACGAGAAGCCTGAAGGTCCCTCCCAACCCAGCCTGTGATTTTATGTTCATCAGAGCCGACCTGGGGGCTCCATAAGGCCCAGCTGGGCTGGCTACAGACCTTGGCCCACTGGAAGCTGAGCTGTTGAGGATAACTCCCCTGGGGACCCAAATCCAGGCTGTGTCTGTGGCACTCTGGGAGCTGCTTATCCGAGGCAAGGGAAATGTGGAGATGCAGAGCCCAGCCAAAAGGCTGCTGAGTCCCTGCAGAGCAGCGCCCACCTGGGAGCCCTGCACACGGCCCTGGCTCCACAGGACCCTCCTCCTGCTCCCCAAAATCTGCCCCTGGGTTCTGTGCGGATCCACAGGAAGGGAAAGCACCACGTGCTGGGGACAGGGTGCCCTGCGGGGCTGCTCCTGGGGCCCGCAGCGTTTCCCAGCACGTGGGGACGCAGCGGGGCGAGTGCTCTGCCTTCCCAAAGTAGGTCACGCCGTGAACTCGAGCGATGTCGTGGGCAGAGCTAAAAATACCAGCGGAGCCGAGCGCTCCCCGGCAGCTGCGCAGGGCCACGGCCTCGCCGGGCCGGCCTGTGGCCATCAGAGGGTCACCAGAGCCCTTGGGCTGCCGGGGCCAGGCTGGGTGAGGAGCAGGTGATGGAAAAGCCCCTCTGGGGCTGCAGGTGCCGGATCCACAGGAGGAAATGTCTGGTGTGTAAATCATTGCAGGTCACCTGGCGGTTGGGCCCCTGCTCCTTGCACAGACCCTCCTGTGAGCCTGGGGTGCCCCTTTTCCATCCTCATCTGCCCCTCAGAAAACCCTCCCAGCTTCCCTTCATTCCACGATAACAATTACTGGCAGAAAATGGTGTCGAGGGGAGGAATGTAACCCCAGCCTGATGCAAGAGGTCAGCAAAGCAATCCTTTTTCTCTTGGGTGAGTGTTTTTCTGTTGGTGTCATGCATGTGGAGGGCACCAAGAGGATGAGGACAAGTGGTGCTGCAGGGACGGGCATGGATGGGTCCCTGCGCTGCTCGAGGGTGGAGGTGACAGCAGATTCACGCTGGGGCCTGTCCCTGTGACTCGCACTCTGCAGCTCAGGCACTTTGTCCATCTCCTCTCTGGGGCTTTGTCTGACTCCTTTGGCACTTCAGCTGTCCCCTGGAGCCACCCTTGGTGTCTTGTGCCCACCATTCCTGGCACTGCAGGACTGTCCTGCTTTCCTCATCTCTTTCCTCAGTCTCCACAGCACTGGCCCCGGGTGCTGTGCTGCTGGAGTGATGCAAAACCAGGTGCCTTGACTTACTTTCCCCGACGATATCTAGATTCTTTCTATCCCATCTTTTTTTGATGAAACCTTTCTTCCCATCCTTTTTTTTTTTTTTTTTTTGGATGAAATGTTTCCTCCCAACTCTTTTGGATGAAACCTTTCCTCCGTTCCTGTTTGAAAGCTGGCCTATTTTAACACTGCCAAGTGAAAATGGGTTGTGCACAGAAAAGATCCCAGTCGCTCTGTAGAACTTCTCTGTCATAATTATTCACTGCCAGTCCTTCTGCTCCCAGCAGCTGTATAATTTATCAGCTGTGTTTTGTGCTCATTTCTCAATCAATGATGAAAACATTGATTAGTGTCAGGCTGGGACTGACTCTGGCAGAATCCCTCTAAATCATCTCTGTTCACTGACGAGTCCTTGTTTTGGAGCTGGGTTTGCAGCTCTCCATCCATTTAATGTGGGCTTTATTGGGATTGTATAGCGCTAAATTTGTAATTAGGGTGTCATAGGATATTAAGTCAAACAAGTTGCCAAAAACTAAGCAAATAATGGCTACATGGTAACCTTTATCTACAAACTCGTAATTTTCTCAAAGGATGAACTGAGGCTCATTTGACAAGACACTTCCCATTACACCAGGCTGACGGGTGTATTTTTAATCCCTGCATTCTGTATGAATTGAATCCTCTGTGTCCTCTCCATTTTCCAATCTGGCTGTGTCGTGCTGGACCGAGCAGCTGTTAACCAGGGCAGCCGAGCACCCCGGCAGCATCCTGCCAACCCTGGCATCTCCCGGGCTCCCAGAGCCTCAGCAGCAGGAGAGGCGGCTCAGCTCGGCTCAGCGCGCGGCTCGAGGGCCCTCAGGTGCAGCTCACACAGATCTGCTGCTCCAGAAACCCCACAGATGGCACCCGACATGCTCTGGGTGGTTATTAGACCGCAGAATATTTCATCATCCTCCTGTCTGGCATTCCCAGCCTTTCTAAATGGAGAAGGGACCCACTGAGGGCCTTGTCACTGCAAAACTCCTCATCCAGGGATGCTGGGGCCTCTCCATGCTTGGAGATCTTCAAAATTCACCTGGGTGATCCCTGAGCAAGGCAGAGTCACTTTGACATCACATGTTGGACTGGAGGCACCAAGGTTGCTCCTGATCAGAATCCTTTTATGCTTCTCTAAGTCTCTGAAATGAGTCTACAACATCATTAATGTTTCTTTTGTTTCTAATGTACTCAGTGAACAACTCTTTCCTGGTTGTGGCTTTGCCAGACATGGATTTTCCTCTGTCCATTTATCCTCCTCTATCAATACCTCTGCTCCATGGCTTCTTGTGGTGGTTGCTGCATATTGATCAGTGTTCCTTTCTTCCTCTTCATATTTAGTGTCATTTTTCGTCCGATGGCTGTTTTCAGGATTACCAACTTACAGGATGGGCTTCCAGCCAAAGTTACATTTTCTTGACTCTGCAATATCAGCTCTTCTGCCCTGTCACAAGCTCGACTCAAAGAACGGCTCATTTCCCACTCTGCAGGGGGTTTCTCTCCCTTGAATTCTCAGAATTGTCACCATCTCCATGAGGTTTGTGCAGCCGCTGGTTCCATGGATGATGAGGAGCCCAGCAAGCCCTACCAGGCCATGGGTGGGTGGGTGACGCTGTGTCAAGTCCCAGGCAGGAGCAGCCGTGCTGAGCCCAGCCCGCCCGACCTGGTGCCCAAGGGAGGTGCTGCTCCAGCTGCTCACACCTGCACAGCTCTCCCTGGAACTCCATTCCACTGCTTCACAATCCCTACACAGTTTTTCTTCAGGTGGAACCAGAATTTCCTCACCACAGTGCAACCCCATTGCTCCTTGCCCCGTCCTGCCCTCAGCCTTGTACATAACCGGAGTGTGTTGTTTTCATTTCCTGGGGTGGATCAGTCCCATTTTCAGCTTTTGCTCACAGGTTCTGCTCTTGCACCATCTGAGCCCTCCTGGTGCTCCCCCTGAGCCCTCTCCAACCAGCCCAAACCTCCCCTGCAGCCTCATGGGCTGGGGTTGTCCCAGCCCTGCACAGCCCACACACAGCGCCTCTGTTATTTCTCATGCCAGGATGTTCACCAGTTCTGCACAATCGCAGCACTTCGGACTCTGGTTCCACAGAAGATTTTCAGCAGCATCCAGGTCCCCTCCTGCAGACCAGTGCTGGATTGAGCTGCTGCCCATCCCAAGCCCGCTGCCAAATCCCACTCAGCAGCGCTTTGAATCACTACGAACCTTTCAGGGCTGCTCTTCCTCTCCACAGGACAGCCTGGAAGTGGGGCAGGAGCAGGAACAGCAGAGCAGAAAACCTGCGTGCACGCTGTGGCCACTCTCCTCCTGTGCCTTGAGCTATTTTGGTAGCAATTGGGGAATTTGCTCTCCTTGCTAACATGGTCTGGGCTAGCGGCTCTTCACTGCCGGTGCCTTTGTGTGATGCTCCAGGTGAAGCAGATGGCACCTATTTTGGTACACCCTCCCCATGGCCAGGAGCCCTGGATAGCCCTGAATGTGTGTGCACCCCTCCTCAGCCTCCAGCTGAGCTTTCCGACTCATCCTCCTGTCCCTGCTCTCTCCTGCTCCTTGCTCTGGGCAGGATCAGTCCCCACGTGCCCGACTGCTGCTCCCTGGGTCAGCCCCGTGGCAGAGGGAGCTGTTCCTGCCATGCCCTGCCCTCCATGGAGAGTGGGCACCGCATTTCCAGCTCTCTGGGTGTGCTCTCAGAGGCTCTTCCAGCTTCCCTCAGGTGTGTCAGCCGCACCCCTTGGTGGCTGACCCCACAACTGCTTGGTGTCATCTGCTGGAAGCACCCTCGATCTGTGTCTGGGGCTCTGATGAAGATATTTGACAGCACTGGCCCCACAGAGACCCCTGAGGGACCCCTGGCACTGACCTCCACCTGGACACTGAGCCATTGACCGCTGCTCGCTGGATGTGACCATCCAACCAATTCCTCAGGCACTGGACATTCCATCCATCAAGCCCATACCTCTCCAATTAAGAGAGAAGGATGTTGTGGGGGACTGTCCCAAAGGTCTTGCAGAAGCCCAGACACACATTTTCTGTAGTCCCCTTGTCCGCTGATACAATAATCTGAGCCCCTCTGCCAGCAGATGTTTCATTTCAGTGGTTTCACTTCTGCACTTTCAGCTGCAGCAAGGGTTGGACGCGGTGCAGGGCAGGGTTGGAGCGGAGTTTTGGGAGTGAGGTGTTTCCAGGGACACAGTCACACAAACTTTCCCATAATCACAATGATTTTTCTTCCATCTTAGATATGACGCAGTCTCTTCGAACTTCAGCTCTTCTTGTGCTGCGTGGTGCCAATGTCAGGACAAAGTCAGGCTGATATTTTGCCAAACAATGAAATACTGAGATGTGGATGGAGCACAAACTGAGTAATCACTGAATCATTGAGCAATCAATTACCACCCGAGCTGTTCCTGGAGCTGCCTCTGGAATCCCGACCTTGAGGAACTTCCCTTGGAAGGGCCAAGTCCTGCACCTCCACAGCTGCTGAGCAGTCCCTGGGATCCCTGGGAGTAAAACGTGTCTCTGGTAGGTACAAAAGTCGTTTCCCTTCACCAGGAGGGTGCTCAAATGTGGGAACGGGTCACCCTGGGAGGGATCAACATCCAGCAAGTGCCTCAGCGTGGCCAAAGGAAGTCGCTGTGCCAGACTTCCAGCAAAGACCTCCAGAGAGCCTTCACACCAGGGCTTCCACAACTCCGTGGAGAAGTTAAGGAATCTTTTCCACATATGGCGTATCCACATTGTTGTTTCTTTTGTTATATCAATTGGCTTTATTATTTATTGTAGTTTATTCTGATGGACCGGCTTACATGAGTTTGATGTAGCCAAGAGGAGTGAAATGACATTGCCACCCTGCTCAAATCCTCCTCCCTGCTACAGCTGCTGCTCCTTGCTTTTGTTTCTCTCCACCTGCTGGATCACTTTAAGGGAAAAAGAGATATATGATATTATGTTGCTCTTGAAATGCTCACTCTCCTGTCAGCTCTCCTGACTCACAGACATGGTGTCTCACCTCTCCTGGGCAGAGGGAGTTCCCTCGCAGGGATTTAGGATCATGTTTTTGAAAAGATCCCACCCAGGGGATGGACACAGATCACAGTGATCACCTGAGGCTGTGTCTTTGTTCAGTAAAGTGCCCAGGGCAGTGGTGGAGTCACCAGCCCTGGAGGGATTTAAAAGATGTGTGGCTGTGGCACCTGGGGACACGGTTTGGTGGTGGCCTTGGCAGTGCGGGGGGAATGGTTGGACTTGATGATCTGAGAGACTTTTCCAACCTCAATGATTCTATGAAGTTTCAAGCCCTCAGTCCTGACAAGGCTTCCACTTGAGATACAAATCTAATAAATAACAGGCATGGCTGAGTGCTGAGGCATCTTTGTGGCCTGCCTGTGGCCCGGTGTCACCTGGCTGTGCAAGGCCAGCGAGACCCGGGTGGAGCAGCCCTGTCAGGAAGGCAACCCAAGACTTCAGCCAGCAGAGTAATAACTAATTGAGTGTATTTCAATCATGAGATCCACAGAAGGAGAGCAAACTCCACAGAGTAGAAGGAAATTGCATCTCAGAGTAATCTGAATGTGGGTAGATAATTAGGCCTATATTTCATGGGAACATTTGCTGGGCAACATAATGAAAAGGCCAGCAGCATAATTTTCTTTAAGTAGTGTGATGCCTCCCACTGGGGTGGTGCCGTGCCAGGGCTAGTGCTGCACTGCAGGGAGCAGGGGAGGCAGTGCCCAGCCAGATGCGGGCGCACAGCGGTGC
Organism: Pomatostomus ruficeps; assembly: GCA_013400735.1. Lineage (NCBI taxonomy): Eukaryota > Metazoa > Chordata > Aves > Passeriformes > Timaliidae > Pomatostomus > Pomatostomus ruficeps. The sequence continues at coordinate 47,714 of VYZT01044766.1, forward strand.
CGAGCTGGAGCCTCTGCTCCCCATCTCCAATGCCTGCTCAGAGAGAGCTGCTGAGGCTCCCACTCTGCAAAAGGGTGGCAACCCCACAGCCCCGTCACTGCCCCACCTCTCCAAACAACACACCGAGTCTGCTCAGGCTGTGCTGGCAGAGCCGGGCTGACCCAGGGCTACCCTGGGAGTCTCCCAGTGGGAAGCCAGGCTGCTGCTACTGCCTGAGTCTGGAACTGCTCGTGCTGTGAGTCCTTGCTGACCCAGCCTGGCAGGTCAGTGGAGGCTGAGGAAGCGGCTCTGGGGCTGCGATTTGAGGGACACACAGGTGTCAGTGCCTGGGAGAGGCCCTCGCTGTGCCCTCCCAGCCGGGGTCTGCCACAGACAGGCTGCTGCTCTCATCCCTGCAGAGTGCACCCGCCCTCAAATCCCCCCAGACTGTGGCTGTGCGTGGGAAGTAAGCCCCCAAGACCTTTCTCAGTGGTTTTTTCCAAATTTGGGATAAAAAGCTCTGCTTTTCCCTATCCTCCGCCCACAGCTGAGCACAGAACCTCCCTTTCAAATCTCCAGTTTGGGAGGGCTGCTCTGGTTTGTTCTGCCAGGACCTTGCTGCCTTGTGCAGGAGCAGACAGGTAATATAAAATAGTATCTGACTTCTTCATAATGCTGGCAAAATCGGGAGACTTGGGAAGGCGCAGGGGCTGAGCAGGATGGAGGGGAGGGTTCAATCTTTGAGCACAGGTAGCCCTGTCAGGGTCTGAGGGGCTGAGCTCCCTTCAGCAGCACATCGGGGCTGGGACGTGTCATGCAGCGGAAGGCAGGGCTGAAAGGCTGTACCCAGCCCTGGCAATCACTGATTAGGTCTTTTACTGAAAATAGCTGGGGGTGAGCTGGCCAGCGTGGGGTCTGAGTGCCCTGCAGCCCAGCTGGTTCAGAACTGTTCACCCAGGGGTCGGGACTGCTTTTGGGACTGGGTTTGAACAAGCTCTGCTGATGCCAAATGCTTGGCCATGTAGGAACAGCTCCATGCAAATGAATCCACTCAAAGCAAAGCCATAACTCTTGGCAAACTCCAACTTGTTAGCTATTGATATTGCTTCAGTGATATACGGCCTAATTTCAATTATACCAGTGTTGGGAAAGTTATTTTCTTGCAATGTCTCATTACAGTGAAGTTTGTACTTGATGAATTTAACAGCAACATCTTGAAGGGACTAAACTGGCCAAGCAGGAAGGTGGAGAAGTGATACCCGAGTGACCTTTTGGCACTCTGGAGACCTTGAGCTTCCCAGGCACTTGGCCATAGCCGTTGTCCTCACACTCTTTCCAAGCAGTGCTGTGTGAATAAACCCCGTCGGCTCCTGCAGCTGCCTGGGTGTTGAGGGTTTATCACCAGCTCTCAGGGCTGCTGTGGCTTGGCAGAAGAGCTGAACTGGGGCCGAGTGTTTAAGAACAGTGGGCACATCAGTTTGTCTCCTCTCTTCAGTCTTGGCCCCTCCAGTACCAACACACTCGGGGCAGTTGTTTTGTGCAGACAGAGGGAGCAGAGGGCAGGGGGCTGAAAACATCCCTGCCCTGTCCTGTCTGTGCCACTTCTGTGCTCCGAGCACATCCAGTGCCTGGGGAAGCACCTGCACCTCGGCCTGAGCTGTGGTGATGTGCCCTGGAAACGTCCCTGTGGAGGGGACCCACACCTGCCCTGGCACTGCTGACCCTGGGACTCTGCCTTCCCAGGACCTGAGTGACTCTGAGTTCTCTGCAGGGCCCCCAAACAATGCTGGTCTCAGTTTGGAGCACGGGAACCGCACTCATCTCCCACGGGCCATTAACACCCCACCTTATCCTGGTTTTATGCTTACACACTGCTGAGTCCCTTCCCTTCTCCCGGGTTTATATTCCCACCAAAGCCAGGGGCCAGCATGAGGCACAAATGCACCCGGGGTGGGCAGGATGATATTCAGCTGGACCTGGAAGAAAAAGAGGCTATTTCTGAGGATAAGGATCAGTGCAGAGCCCAGTGTTTGAGGAGTTGGGCTTGTTTTCCTCCAGTGTTTTTATCTTTGTAATTATCTCCTCTGGATGCCCTGAACCTATTGCTTAGTTATTCACTATCATGAGCTCCTTGTATAACTCCTGAGTGTCTCATGTATTTATGACCCTGAATGCCTCAGCAGCAGCAGCAGCAAGCTTTGTCACTCCCTTTTTTTTTTTTTTCTTTTCTTTTTCCCAATTAATTTTCAGGATTATTTCTGAATATACTGAAGTGAGCAGAGCCCTGCCCAGGTCCCTGTGGGGCTTCTTTCCAGTCCTCCCTCCATTCAGGAGCCTGCCTGTTGAGAGCTGCTCTTTGAGAATCCTTTAACCAGGTATTTATCTATTTCAAGCCTTTTCTGTTAATCCCGTGGTAGCTGCATTCCTGTAAAATCTCGTGTGACAGACCTTTTGGAAACCCAGGCACACTGTACCACACGCTTATCAACCCCTCTAGAGAACTGTAATAAGTCCATGAAGGATTCCTTTTTTCCAGGAAAATCAACTTTCTTTTCTTCCCCGTATTTCAGATGTATCCAGCTCTGCACTAATGGGATTCTCAGTGACAATTCCACTTTGCCCAGGAGGGAACCTCAGACTCCAGGGTCTGTCTTAACCCCAAACCCTTTGCATTTGTCACCTTGAAGCTCTCAGACAGAGAGGCTGCCACACACAGTGATTACATCCTACAATTAAGAAATTGAGCTGTTTCACCTCTGAGTTCTCTCTGGGCACTTACGTGACCCTTCTCAGCCTGCTGCATTTGCACTCTCCACTTTGGCTATTTATTCCTCAACTTCTCCTGCTGACACTTGAGCATGGGCCAAATCCAATGCCACGTCCATATAAAGATGACTTTTGGCACAGGAACGTCTCCAAGCTTTTCCTCACTGACTACAGATGCAAAATATTCATTGTTTTTCTGTTCTGACCTTATCTCCTACGAATGCTTCTCTTGCACCATAGCCAACTTCTCCAGCTTGACGTGCTTGAAGGAGTATTTCTTATTGTTTGCCTCTCCCTTTTGCAGGTTGCTGCTGTGACTGGTTTTGGCTTGCCTTATTTCTCCTTTTTTTTTGCATTTAAATTGTCAGGATACACAGTTTTTGCTCGTTCAGACAAAAACGGCTTTTCTAAACATAAAAAGGCTGGTTCCTTAAAGTCTGATATCAGAATCTGATCTAAGACCTAGTCCTAATCAGGTTTGGGGTTCTGGTTTTCCATCCAGGGATGTGCTGCTTGGTTTGAGAGGACGCTGAGACCCCAGATTTTCCAGTGTGACGCATTTCTCTGGCCAAAGCCCATCACTGGCTGGGATGGATTTCACCTGGCTTGGGCTTCAGGGCATTGCACCCTCACCGGTGGAAGGAGGGAAGGTTGCTCTGGCCAGCTGTGGTTATTCTGGGAGCTGTTTTGGGGTGAGAGCCCTGAGAGCCCCACGAGCAGAGATTTGGGGCTCACACGGAGGGGCTGTGCCGCTCCCGGCCCCCTCGGCCGTGTGCGGTGTCTGTGTGTCTGGGAGGCCCCGTTGCCATGGAGAAGCCATGGGAACTGTCTGCCTGGCTCACAGACTTTCCTCCCAGCACCAAGCAAAGGCATCTCTCCAGCTGTAATGAGGCCCCTGGCTGCCTCCTCTTCTGGGGTAACCCCACATGCCTGGGATGAACCCAAAGGCAGGGAGGAAACCCTAAAGGAAGGCAGGGAGGAAGCAGAGAGTGAGAGGAGAACCTGCAGGGAGATGGGCGAGGGCTCCTGGGGTGCTGGGGGTGTGGGAAATTCCCAGTGGATCTATGGAAACCTTTCCCTATGAGGGTGGTGCAGCCCCAGGACAAGGACCAGAGCATGGTTTGCATCTCCATCCTTGGAGGTGTCCAAGAGCCATCGGGCCAAGCCCTGAGCAGCCCTCAAAGTGAGCCCTGCTCTGGGCTGGACCCTCTTCAGCCTCACAGAGGGAGACCTTGCTGGGGAACGGGCAAGGGAGAGTTTCAGGGAGCTCCAGGAGGCACAAGCAAGAGCAGTCGGAGCAGGGGATGAAGATGGAGGTACCCATCTGGATGCTTTTTAATTCTGGGAATTGATAGCCCTGGGCACAGCTTCATGGAGACGCTAACTGCTTGTACAGCTCCAGATCTCTACAGGTTTGGTTTTTTTCAGTTGCTCCTTCAAAATAGATGGATTTTCTCTCCTTTTCTTTTGTAGGAGCTCTTTGGTGACATGACTGTGCAACAAAACCAGAGTGGGGGGATAGTCATGAGTAGAAGTCTAATGGCAGTCATTTTATGGGGGAAAAAATCCAATTTATTGAGGTTGGGGTTTGTTCTGTACATGAAAAATGTCACTGTGAGCAACTTTGGGGTGTTTCCAGGTAGATCTGGTGGGAATCATGTCAGGGATAGAGCAGACCTGCCAGAGTTGTATTTTTAAGGAATAGTGTTTGCCTCAACTGGCAAAGTATTTAAACATTGAAATAAAGAACATTTCCCCCATCTAGTTTACATACAGGGGGGAAAGGAGGGGAAGCACAGGCTGACCTTTTCTTTAAGTATTTCCATGTCTTTATTGTGCACACATGGCACTTTTTCTGCTCACAGCTTGGGTCTCAACAAAAATACAGCTCTGAAAATTTGTTATTCATAGTGAGCTCCTCTGATTATGATAAAATTCTGCTTGTATGCTGCTCCTTGTGTCCACACAAATCAGAGAAATTGGGTACCTTCTTCATCTTTTCCCTCTCTCTACAGAAATGACTTTATTTTTCAGTGGGTAGATTAATAGACCAAACAGACCTGATTTGTTCAAATTCTCTTCTATTTTCTTGCAGATTTTACTTTGAAGTCTATGGAGAGAGAGGAATGAAGCTTTTTGCAAACTCTTGGTCTCGTCATGCAGGGTTTCTGAAGGACAGTGAAACACGAGCTTATGCTACAGCCCTTCCTCAGGTACAGACAAGGTGTGTTTGCCTGTCCCTCCCTCCTTCAGCTGCCTCTTTTCACAAAGCTTGCAGGAATTTTAATTGTCTATAGAACTTCTATCCCTCTGTCCAATACTATTGAATGAGTGGCTCTCAATTCCTGGGATTCATGCACTCGCCTGCAGAGTCAGGGGGACAATCCAAGTGCTTTTTCTGTATGTATTATGAATTATATGTAAGAATTTGCTCAAGTGCCCTAAAAGTAGATTTATAGAATACTTTCCCAAGGAAAAACACTTTTCCGAACCCTCCCAGGGATTGAAACCTACATCCAGGAAATAGATCTGGGGGCTGGAACCCCTCTGCTGTGAAGAAAGGCTGGAGGAGTTGGGATTGTTCAGATGGAGAAGAGAAGGCTCTGGGGAGACCTTCCGGCAGCCTTCCAGTATATAAAGGAGGCTTATAAAGAAGATGGTGGGAGACTTTTTATCAGGGCCAGGAAAAGAGGCAAAGGAATAGATTTAGACTGTGCAATAGGAAGAAATTTTTTATGATGAGGGTGATGAGGCTCTGGCACAGGGTGCCCAGAGAAGCTGTGGCTGCCCCGTCCTTGGAAGTGTCCAAGGTTGGATGGGACTTGGAGCAGCCTGGGATAGTGGGAGATGTCCCTGCCCACGGCAGGGGTGGAGTAAGTGATCTCCGAAGGTTCCTTCCAACCCAAGCAGCTCTGTGACTGTGTGAATTGAAAATCCCCTGAGGCTGGGCTGGGCTCACTGGTTGCCCAGCTCCTCGTGCTGGGTTTGTTTCCGAGCACTCGATGACCTCGAGGCAGGTGTTTGCTCTGGCAGGGGACGCTGGGCACAGGGAGGGTTCTGAACACCCATCTCCGCCTCACAGCTCCACTGCCCCTGTCACTCGGGAACAGCTGCACTGCCTGCTCTGGGACAATGGTGGGGAGCAGTGACCGACTCAAGGGCCAAAGCCAGCGGTGTTTGTGCCAATCCTTCCGAGCTCTTGTGTCCAAACCCGACAGCCCGACCTTCATGACTGTGTCCACCCCACAGGCAGAGGGACACGGCTGCACTCAGACACTGCCCTGCTGCCAACGGAGCATCCAGCTGCGGAAAATAAAACCCTGTGTGAAACCTTTCACCCCATCCGTCAAAGGCGGGCTGCAGTTTTGTGTCAAAATGACTGATTTTTTTGCAGGTTGCCCGTCTGTTTCCTGACAGGAGCCTGGAGGGAGCGACCCCTGGGCCTCCCCTGGCAGCCGTGTCTGACGGCTGATGGCTGGATGTTCCCTCAGGCAGAATCCCGGAATCACAGAGTATCCCGAGCTGCAAAAATCCCACCAGGATCATCCATCCAACCCCAGCCCCGCCCAGACCCCCCAACAACCCCACCCTGGGCACCCCTGGCAGCGCTGTCCAAACGCTCCTGGAGCTCTGGCAGCCTCGGGGCCGGGACCATTCCCTGGGGAGCCTGGGCAGTGCCCAGCATCCTCTGGGGGAAGAACCTTTCCCTGCTCTCCTGCCTGAGCCTGCCCTGGCCCAGCTGCAGCCGTTCCCTGGTCCTGTCCCTGTCCCAGGAGCAGAGCTCGGAGCTGCCCCTCGGGAGGAGCTGCAGCCCCCGGCGGTGTCCCCTCACCCGTCCCCTCTCCCGGTTCAGCCGCGCACCGCCCGTGCCCGGGGTCCCGCCGCCCCAGGCGGCCCCTGAGGCGGGGCCGGCGCCCCCTCCCCGGCCATGATGTCAGGCGGGCGGAGGAGGTGCCGCTGGCCAAATATAGCGGCGCTTCCTGGGCGGCGGGGCGGGCTCGGCCGTCCTTCCCTCCCTCCCTGCCTCCTGCCGCAGTCAATGGGGCGGCAGCGGCCGCGGCGGAGCGCAGCGCGGGCCGGGGCCGC
>VYZT01044766.1:54680-106881 GCA_013400735.1 Pomatostomus ruficeps
TGAGGTGGGTGCCGGGGGCGCGGCGGGCGGTGCCTCGGGGGGGCCCCGCGGTGCCGGGACCCTGCCCGCCCCCGGTCGCCTCGGGGCCGTGCCGGGCTGCGGGAGCCCCGAGACCCTCGGGACGAGCCCAGGCACCGGTGCGGGCACGACCCGGGGTTTGTCCCCAGGGCCATGCCAGGGCCGGGGAATGGCACCTGCCGCTGGGTCCCTCTCGCTGTCGCCCCTGTCCCCCGGACCAGCCGCACCTCGCTGCTGGCGGCCGCGCTCCCCCTGCGCCCCGCGGACCCTCCGGAGCGGTGCCTTCTCTCCAGAGGCGTCCCCGCCGCCGGCTCGGCCACAGCACCCGCAGGGTTTTATTGCTGGCAGAGCAATATGAGCGTGTCAGAAGCGGGTTTGTCAGGGATGGATCTTTCTCATCTTCGGGAATTCGGAAGCGCGGTCGGCTTGCCCGGTGGTTTCTCCGCGGCTGAAATGCCGTGTGCGTGTCCGAGGGCAAAGTCAGCAGCCTCCTTCAAGGGGTCTCGCTCCTTTGAAAGGAAAAAGTGCTCTGTGAAAATCTGCTCCCACCACGTCTGCACTGCATGGACCAGTTAAGGGATTTGGGTTCTGTATTGTGCCTGTTCTGGTTTTATATTGCTTGTCCTACAGTGTAGCATTTCACTCGCTGCCTGGTCCCAGTGCCTTTCAGTATCAAACGTGGGAGATCCGAGAAAATTTATTTGCTGCTTGATGGTACTCAGGTTTAAAAAGCTGTCAAAGATGAGCTTTGCCTTAGTGCCCTTTCCTAGATGAAAGGACCCTTCTCCCACGCTGCAGTGCAAGTGTCACCACCGTCACTCAGTGACTATTTTGGGGGCATTGGCGCAGGTTTTTAGCTGCTCCTTCAGCGCAGCTGTGCCAGGGGTAGGTGTCTAACTGTCCCTGCTTTAGCTAGACTGGCTCTTCGCTGCTGGGGAAAAACGGGGAGAAATAAACTTTTCAGCTGCATTATGTAACACCTTCTTTGTGTTGTTAGACAAAACTGCATTAGAATAACCTGGAGTTGTGTGTAGGGCTCAATCCGTGTTGCTGAGAGATCGCAGTCACCTCTCTGTAACTCAGCATTACGGCATCTCTGCCGTGCTGGGAGAAAAGAGAAGTCTTATGGCTTGAGGTGAAGAGATGCAAAGCTGTCTGTATCTTGCCATCTGTTTGAATTGTAAAGAAATCCATCCTTCAAACTCTGGAGTATCTCGAGGGAAAGCTCTCCAGGCAGAGCCTGCAACTTTTCCCCAGGTTTTGTTGTACCCTGTCCATAACCAGTAATGAAAACATTGATGCTTTCCATGGCATTCAGAGGTTTGGAAGTGGGATTCTTTGTGGTGATGTCAGCCAAGTGCAGGTACAGAAATGACACGTAAAGCACCATAAGTGCTGTGGTGGGGTTCTGGGAGTGGGATTAGGCAGTCACACAAACAACACACTCAGTAATTGGTAGGATTTCAAATGGCAGTGTGGGTGTTTGGGAGCGACTAATGTGTTTTGAACGTAATGACTTGTTAGCCTACACCAGGGTGGGCAGATGCTGCTCAGGTTGTATCAACTGTGTGGAGTCCAGGAGGTGCCTCGGGGGTTCTGCTTCGCTCCATCCCTGCTGTAACTACTGACAAGCTGCAGGTACAGGTTTGTGGGAGCTTGGAGGTGTCGCTGGGTGGTGTGAATTAAGATGGTTTGACCAGAAAAGTTGTGAGTGGATTTGGGCTGGGGGACGTGACGCCCTTGAGGAGTGTCTGGTCACGCAGACCGTGGCACAGGACAGGTGCTTTTAGGTGTCTCCCTGGTGATGCTGTGCTAGAAATTCCTGGTCCAAAAATCATTTGAGGAGGTCGGCAAACTTGCCAAGGGGCTCCCTGCAGAGCCTCTCTGCACGGAGAAGGTGCTGGTGGTGACAGGTGCTGTCCATGTGCCTCCATCCAGCCGCTCCAGGCACGGCTCCGTCCCTGCTCCCCTGGGCTCTGTCATGCTTAGAATTCCTACAGTGGCAATGACCCACCTGCTGAAAGGTTTCCTGGAGCACACCACGCACAGCTCCCCTGCTCTGCCCTGGGTCCTCCTCCGTGTATCCCCTGTGTCCTGAGCGACAGCAAGGACTCTGCAGGACACTGGGTAAGGCTACAGAGAGACTGTTCTGTCCACCCCACGAGGGCTGGGCACTTGGGTCACCTGTGTGGGGAGCACTGCTGCAATGATCATGTGCCCTGTGGGTGTAGGCAGCGGGGGGATCCTGTTCTTGTGCTGCAGAAGGAGATGCCCTGGGATTGCTTCCCTGCATCTTCTGGGCTCTGCCCTGTGCATATTTCTCAGGACTTCTGTTTAGAGAGGAGAATCATCTCCTGGAATTCGGCTGCAAGTCCAAGTGGCCACGGTGTGTATTTCTTAAGTGTGGCTGGAGCGTGTGTGCACCCTTGGCTGGCTCGCAGAGCAGGGAGCAGGGCTTGTTTACTGGCGTGAGTAATGGGAGCCAAGCAGGAGGTGCAGGCTCCCTAGATTCTTTAATTAAAATCTCTGCAGAGCGACTCAGGGGACTCTCCTGTCCCAGGAGAATTAATTAAGCTCCATGCAGCTTGTTGTGTGCTCGGTCTTTTAAGTACCTTCTTACCAACTAACGACACAATTGCCCTGCGCCAGACTGTGCAGGGCACCTGCGGTGCTGCTGACTTCAGTCTCTGTGGTCGCCTTCTCCCGGGGGCGTTGCAGCGCCCTGCGTGCCCGGGAAGGGGCTGTGCTTGGTTCTGCTGCTCTGATCACCCCTGAAGGGCTTGGATGGGAGATCTCCCTGTCGGGTTATTCCCTCCCCGCGTGGGCTTTTATTGCCCTGCAGCTCCCGGCCCCGGTGCCGAAGGCAGGGCTGACGCACTTGTCCTTGAGCCGTGACCTTGGAGCTGCCCCTCGGCTGACAGTGCCTCTCCAGGGGCCCGGCTGTGCCTGTCTGACCCGTGCTCCTTGGCTTCCTTAGGACTTTTCCAAGGGTGCAGATGAGCCAAAGCCCTTCAGAAATGGGCTTTCGTTGCCCTTGCTGCCTTGACACCTACAGGAAAACGCTGGCGCCCCAAATGTGGCAATAAGGCAGATGTTCTCCTGCAGCTCTGCTTTCTATTGTGCTGGCCTACAGCTGTTCTTTGGGAGAGCGTGACGGTGAGAGCAAACAGACGTGAGGCTTCTGCTGGGTGTTCCAGAACCATCTCTTCTTGCTGTCATTAGCACAAGAAATATTGGAGTTGAGAGTGTGGTTTGCCTTGCCCAATTTCATGACCTTGGCATCTACTCCAAGATAGCCCACAGAGAGATGAGGATTTGCTCTCACTCCCTCTCTCCTGTCTGGAGAGGGATGAAGAGTGGCTTTGAACACGGTATTAGTTGCTGTGAAAGGGTCAATTTTTCATTGAGAAAATGCAGAGGTAAGTGACCATGTACCTTATCCCAGGTTTCTTGCTGTGTGAGTGATTTTTGGCTTAGCTCAGGGTTCTTCATGGAGTCTAGATTCTTCTTTTCTGCATGTGAATTTTCTGATGAGTGGTATGAGCTGTCTCTTCGATTGCCTTATTCTTTTAACTTCTTCCTGCTTTTCTTCTCTCCTCCTGTCCAAACTTTGTGATCATAAATTGCTCCAAGACCGTGGGGGTCTCTGAAATCCTTTGCTGACATCCAGTCTCCTTTTCCTGAGAGTTTTAAAATTAAAATTTTCCAGCTACCATTTCTCTACATAGGCATTTTAGAAAACTAATTTTTGTCAGGGTATTGTTACTATTAGGCTTAAACAACGTAGGTGTCACCAGTCTTTAATGACTGAGCTGTTAACTGTGGCTGTGCTGGAGGTGTTCCCTTCTCTGCTTGGTGACAAGAGCGGGATTGCTGCTGTAGGAGGACGGCGGTCCTGGTGCTGCAGGTCTCTTCTCTCCTGTGTGCCTGAGATGCAGCGCTGTCAGATGCTGTCACAACAGATTCCTGCTGCAACTCCTCTGGGCATTACTTCTGAAGGAGCCAAGAAGGTGGTGGGTGTTCTTTATTTTTCCATGTAATACTCCTGAATAGTCCAGGTTTTGCTTATCTTGCTGCTGTGCTCTAAAGGGAGTTACCTGAGGTCTTTCCTGTATCTCTGAGTGTTTCAATCCACATTTCTTCACTCTCTAAGTGTCAGTTTGGTGTATGAATTTATGTGCATCAGTTTCTCATAGCTGCTCGTGTGCATCAAGGCCCCTTTTATCCCGTTGATGTGATTATTTCAGAGACACGAAGGCCATTCTGTGCTTATCACATTGTAATTGAGATCTCTGTTATTTGGCAGCTTTGCTCCTTCGAGCAAATCTCTGTCTAGACTGTCTGTGCTTCTTCACAGTTCTCTTCCAGACCCGAGTCCAGCTCTGACTTCTGAGGCACAGTGAGTACTGCAAAATGCCCCCAGAAGGGCAGCTGCCTTTGCTGCCCCATCCCTCCTTCCCTCCCTGGAGCCGTTCTGATGGAATGCTGGAGGAAATGCTGGTGTTTTTTGAGGCTTGTCTGCGCCGCTTAGACGGAGCAGCACAGCGTGCTAGAGCCCTGGTCCCTGCCTGATGTCCTTTTGTTAAATCAAGCTGTGCAGACTGTGTGACATGCAGGTCTGGGCTGCCACTAAAATGAAAACCTCTCTCCAGATGAGTCAGGGCTAAACTTGTCATGTCATCAGCTGATCACCCCTCAGTGCTACCTGCTCATTTGTATGCAGCTTTTGCAGTGTCATACACTCAGGGTTACAGCTCACCGGCCCCTGGAGCTGTAAGGCACCTTGTACTTCATCCCATTTATGTGAAACAGGTTTTCTTTTTCATCTCTTGCCAGTTAAATTATCCCAAAGTGTCTCTGCTCAGAGCCTGGTTGAAGGGGTTTGTGTCCAGTGTGTCTGGTGGTGTGAGGGGGCTTGGACTCCGTCAGCAGCGATAGCGGAGGCAAAGCTGAGCTGAGAGAAAAGTCTGATTGTGTGACTTGTGCTAATAGATAAAAGAGAGAGAAAAGGATGGGATGAATAGAACAGCTACCATCTGTTTGGATTTTGCTCTGGCTTTATTTTGATCAAGCCAAGGAGAGGGGGAAATGGTGCGCTAAGGATTCGAGCAAGTGCTGCTGAACTGGGGTGACTGTGGGCAGGGTGAGGGCAGGCAGGGAACACAAAAGGCTTGGCAAGGGGGAAGCAGCCATAAGGAGCGAGTGTGGCCATCAGAGCCCCCTTGGCAAAGGGCACGGGCAGACATCTGCGGGAGATCCGCTGAGGCACGGCCAAGGAGAAGCCGATGGCGCTTGGAAAGCAGGAATGTGGAAGGGAACCACAGAGATAATAGGCAGAGTAATGAGTGTGAAGTTTCCGGTGTAATTGGCTGGAAACCCCCCGTTGCACACTGGGCTGTGCGGGCAGCACTGCTGTGTTCGCCGTGGCTGGGGGGCTGTGCCCACGTGTCCACGTTTGTTTGCTCCTGGGTTGGCCTGAAGGGTGTGAGAGCCACGGGGTGGAACAGCCAGGACAGAGCTGCAGGTTCAGCCTGGGCGGGGAACAATTCTTCTGAGCAGCTCTGTGCTCCTCGACGGTGCTGCTGACCTGCACGAGAGCTCTGGGCATGGCCTGTCCTCTGGGCATGGCCTGTCCTCTGGGATTGGCACCTGGGATTGTACCCTCATCCCTCCTCTGCTCGGGGAGGTCAGAGACACTGCAGCACCTTCCAGCTTGGGCTCTTCCTCTGAGTGACGCTGTTTTCACCATGGAGTAAGGTGGGCTGGAGGGCAGCAGTGCTTCTCTGGCTCTGTCGTAGCCAATTTTCAATTTGGATCTTAGGAAATGCTTTGTACTGGGGTTTTTTTGAGCCTGTGGTTTGCAAGCTAAAGGTGAAGCATTGGTTCAGGTTTTCAGACAGACAAAACAGCTTCGGGCGTTGGCGAAGAGATGAATGGAGAGGATGACAGATGAATTTGGAGCTTGTGGAGCTTTTGAACTAGTTGCAGACTATCATCGTATTTCACCATTTTTTGTGTAAATCACCCTGTCCTCTCACCAATAATTTACCTGAGAACTTGCTCGCTGCTATTTTTTTCTACATGGAATGACTGCTGATGCAAAAGAGAAGCTTCAGGCTCTTTCCCAGGGGTGTAAGTGCGTGCCCTGTTTGTGAATGGTGTCGGTGATGGCCTTGCAAGGACAAACATTTCCACGGGAAGCCCTGGAGTCCCAGAAGTTTTGGTGGAAGAGATCTTGGAATCTCGTGCCCAGCCATCGTATCAAAGCTGTGCTGTCGCCGGTGCTGTGCGAGATCAGCCGTGCCTTTGGCTGGGCTTTAGCAACCTCTGGGATGGAGTGCAGGAGCAGCTCAGGAATTCTCCTGCAGCTGAGTAGCCTGTGTTAAAATCATAGAATTGTTTAGGTTGGAAAAGACTTCCAAGGTCAACGAGTCCAACTGCAAACCAGACCCTGCCACGTCCACTAAGCCATGGCCCCAGTGCCACATCCACACTTGCAGGGATGTGACTCAACCACTTGCCTGAAGTAGCCACACTCCAGTTCCCAACTTTACATTTGCTCCAGGATCAAGTCCTGCTTTTCGCCTGGACAGAAAGGTTGAGGGTGCCAGGAACATCCATGAGGTGCTTGTCCTCACGCCTGCACCATGATGGTCACCCCTTTGCTCTGCATGGTGGGGTTGTGGGCTGACTGTAGAGCTCCCCGTGTGACAGAGCCTCTGTGTGACCACCTCTGGGGGTGGTAGGCACTGAGGAGGGCAGTTTGGGCAGCTCCACCCCAAGCCGGTGTCTAAAGGCACAGCCTGGGTCTGGACATGTGAGAATCTGGAAACAGGGAAAAGCTCAGCACTGTCTGTCAGTCTGTAAAGATGCAGAAGCTTAAACCTTTCTTCTTGCGCAGCTCCAGCTGTGCTGCTCCGAAGCGTTTTGCATTTGACTGTGCTGAAATTTAGTCCTGGGGAGATTAAATTACTCTTTCTTCATCGTTCATATTGATCCTCTGGTGCCGGCTGTGGATGACAAATGGACTTCCCACTCCTTGCAGCCCGCGTCACTCTGGGAAGTGCATTGTAGCCTTGTTAACATTTTCTCCTTTGGGAGGTGCTGCTTAAAAGCAGCGGGGAAGATCCTGGCAACACAAGTTGGGATGTGCAAAAAACAAAGTGGTTTTGGAGGTCAAAGCCATTTTCTGCTTAGATATTTAATGGCCATTGTGAGCCTTTTGCAGCAGCCTGAACTGGGGGGGATGTTCTGAGGCTGAGCACCTCTGAAGGAGGAGGACAGTGGATGTGATGCCTTGGTATGGAGAGTCCTCCCTGCTGCAGCAGACCTTGTCCTTCCCCAGGAGATGCTGGTGTGCCTGAGGGCTGAGGGTGCTCAGCTCTGGGTTTCTTGGCTTGCCAAGGAGGTGGGTGGCTGTTTCATCCCCCTCTTTGCTCGTCTCCACCCTGGGCTGCCCAGCGGCAGCTCAGCCCGATTGGGATGCTGCAGACCTTGGAGAGATTGTTCTGCAAACCTGGAGAAAATGGGTGGCTGGGGAAAACCTGGCTCTAGTATTGGCTCTCTTGAGTGACAGGCATGTTGGGTACAGGAGAACAATCTCAGCACAGGTGTGTTGGGTACAGGAGAACAATCTCAGCACCAGGACATTACAAATGCCCTGGCAGTTGGAGTCTGGAGGTTACTGTATTCAGGGAATGCATTCCTTGACCAAGGATTCCTTTCCTGTGTGGGTTGCAAGCAGAAAGCTCTTCCCTGGTTGGAATATTCATAGGTTTGCTCTCTTACGTAGGCCTGGATGTGTGATAAGGGTTGAGCTCACCCTGCTTGCTTGATTCTTAATATATTCCAGTAAAATCTCGGTCATCCACAGGGTTGGAATCCGTCAGAGAAGCAGGAACTGCTTTTGTGGGAGGTTGTGGGAGTCTCTCAAATAAGCTTGTCCAGTAATCCAAATACTGACATAGCTGGGGCTTGAGAACTCAGGGTTCAGGTAGGTAAAATGGGCATTAACACCCACATCTGATCTGGGATGGCTCCCAGGTGGGAGCGTTCAGGACCTGCAGGAGCCTGGAGTGGTGGTTGGCTCCGGGGTGGAGATGCCTCCTTCCCGGGGCTGCCAAGAGGGGCTTAACTCAGGGGGCTGGGGACAGTGACCCAGTTCCTGTGTGTGTCACAGGTTTGATGCAGGTGCATTTCAATTTTATCTTTCATTTTTATAACAGAGGAGCTAAAGCCTAAACTGGTCCTGGACATTTAGTCCATCTCAGTTTCCCCCTTTGGCCACGGGAACACTGAGTTTTCCCCGGAGTGCTGGTGCATGAGGAGGAAGCCTCTCTGCTCTGGCAGTGTATTTACAGGGGTGTCACCCGAGGCTGAGGGAATGGTGGCTGCAGGAGCACAGCAGGGCACTGGTGTTGAACTGCTCCTTCTTTCCTTGGCCTTGAAGCATCACAAATCTCTCTCTTTCTCTCCTTGGCTGCCTCCTGATGCTGGGACAGAGCGGCGAGGGCTTTTGGAGAATACCTTTCACAAAACCATCCCGAAGGCAGAAACGGCTCAGGTAAGAGGTCTGATGTGCCTTGGTTCTGTATTTATTTATCTGTCACAAGAGTGTGAGATCTCAGCAGCAGAGAGGCAGGAGGAGTCGCCCTCGAGGAGAAAAGTTTGGTGACCCAGGGCTTGGGTGGGCTGTGGGGATGAGTTCAGTCAGGAGCCAAGTGCCCGGTCATA
The DNA here is from genome assembly GCA_013400735.1 of Pomatostomus ruficeps. Lineage (NCBI taxonomy): Eukaryota > Metazoa > Chordata > Aves > Passeriformes > Timaliidae > Pomatostomus > Pomatostomus ruficeps. The sequence goes on from VYZT01044766.1 coordinate 63,432, forward strand.
AATTCACCCCTGCAGCTGATGTCCTTGTGGGAAGTTTCAGCTGGGAAGTGACAGCACTGCACAAGGCTTCTGCGCTGGCTTGTGACTCCTAGGTCTTGCTTTCACTGGGGAGTAAAAAAAGGTGAGTTATATTCTGTTCACTGGTGTGAATCCTTGCTGGCAGGGGTGACATCTGGATTTGTTCCCAGTTAATGGGTTAAATTGAGATTTGCCTAGCTGAGGGCACCACATGTGCTGGCTAATGTGTCAGTATTTTCCATGCCGATATTGCCCCCATCAGCTTATCATGAATTCTGCTTGATGGGCAGGAGAGCACAAGATAAACTCACCTGACTTCTAACAGGGCTGTGTTCTTCTCTGTGACGCAAGAAAATAATTTTCAAACAATAAATTCACTATGAAATCTATAGAAAATCCTGTGGAATCCACAGAAAATCCTGTGTGAACGAGTAACAGATTTTTCTGTGCTGTTGAACTGTTGTGCAGGGGATAAAGTTATTAAGTAGGAGGTAATGTGGAGTGATGATATCTGTGTGTGTGTTTAAGCCTGTTCAGGGGATGCCTCTTGCTGTAAGAGCAGTCACAGTCTTGGGCAGCCAGCTGAGTCCTTGCCTTTTCCCTGGGATCTGTCCTGATGACCTTCAAGGTGTCCTTGGCTGAAATGTGCTAGTGCTGTGAATGAAAGGGCTCTGAGACCGTGTACTGGGGTTTTGTCAGATTCTTTTCATTAAGAACTCCAGTGGCACTTTACTTAGGATATTTGGTCTAAGAACAGCACCTGGAGGTAGGAAGGGAGGGGTGGAGAAAGGCTGGGGTTTGGTGCAGCTGAGTTGAGGTATCTGTGGGGCAGCAGGAAGGGTTGGACAGACTGTGCAGAGACAGGCTGGCAGGAGCTTCCCAGAATGGCAAAACCTTTTGTTGTTGTTGTTGTTCCTTCTGTCATGGTCATTTCTGCAGCTGCTCCTGTCACCTGGAGTCCTTGCCAGTCCTTTTCTCAGCTCCCCCACCCCAGTTTCCAGCAGGGAGTGGCCCCTGCTCACTTTGTAGTGCCCTTGTAGTACCTGTGGGGTCATGTTGGGGCCAGGCAGAGAATCTCTGATGGGGACAAGAGGAAATTTCAGATCCATTCGGGTACTCGAGGCCTGGGGAGCCCTGGTCAGATCCAAGGAGTGGGAGCCTCTCTGATGGGCTCTTAGAAAGCTCCTGCTGAACTCATCCTTGGGGTGCTCTGTGACTGTGGGTGAGGAGAGCATGGAAATGGAGCTGCTGTGACTCCTGCATCCCATCCCACAGCCGGGCTCCCCAGAGCCGCATTCCAGCCTCTCTGTGCTTGTGACATCCCCACACTCTCCAGGGAAGCCTTTTCATCCACTGGCCCTTCGTGTATCAGCCTTGAGATCGTTTTTGCATCCAAATGAATTAAGTTGCCACAGGCAGTGAGAGACACACTTGGAAATACCACGATACTTCTGGGATCCTTAAGCATTCACTTGGAAAGAAATAAAATTCCCTAGAAATTACTCTAAATTCTGAGGAAGAGGGGAGGAAAAAAAAAAGGAATCGTCATTTTTAAGTCATCTTTTGAAATTCTGCAGTGTATAACTTAACACAGTCTGTAACACTTCTTTATAAATAACCCCAGTAGGAAGGTTGCTATCCAATAAAAAACACTGCGAGTAGAAAATTTGGCTCCTTTTAGTTCATCCCAGCAGCCCGATCACAGGGAAGTCACGTCTTCCCTTCCTGCAGAAATTCCAGCTCGGGATCCTTTGTGCCAGTTCTGGAGGCTTCACCTTCGGCTGGGCAGGGGGCTGGAGCTGCAGGATGAGCTGTCACCCAGTGAGTGACTCCAGGGAGGCAAAGGAAGGGCCTCTGCCACAGAGGTTGAAGGCAGAGCACAGAGCAGGGGTGCCTGAATCTGCTCCAGCTCCTCAGAGAGCAGGCAGAGGCCATGTGAGCAGGGAGGAGCTGTGCAGAGCCCACCTGCATCCTGTGGTTGAATTCCCACCTGGATGTGTTGGTGGCTTAGGTCCTGGAAGCTCAGTGCTCTGAAGAATTGAATCCTCAGTGCCTGTGTGTGTCAACTCTGAGCTTTCTCCTTTGGTGTTGTAGCTGGTGGGACAGCCCTGTTTCTGCTGTCTTAACCCCAGCTGTGCACCCAGTGCTCCCTGCACTGCCAGCAGACTGAACATGATTGGCCTAAATATGACTGGAAGGAGGCAGGCCTTGTTTCAGTCCAGAAGAAAACAGTCTAAGAAAGGTTTAAGGTCACTGATGAATGCAGTGAGGGCAAAGAGTTGTGGATTTTGAGGAGCGGGAAGGTGGTAGAGCCATTAATGGGACAGTGAAGGTGGAAATGGAGGAGGGAAGGGCAGAATCCTCCTTTTCTGGACCCAAGTGCCAGAACCCTTCTGTCTCCCTGCACAGGGCAGTCCTCATGCAGAGAATGAGGCAGCTGTGAATCTTTGGGATATCAGGTCTTTGCTGCTTTATCTGCTGGTCCAGCTCCTCGGCAGAGGGGTGAAGCTCTGACACCCTAGGAGACCCGTGGAGATGTGGAGGGAGAAGCCAAGTGTGCAGACACTGCCCCACCTTGCTCCACCTTCGCTGCACTTTATTCTCTGAGGATTGTCCATTTTCCTTTGCCTTTATTTATCTTCTTAGTCCCATGACTCCAAGGAAAGGAAAAGATAAAATGGCTTTGACATCCCTCATAACTCCCCATTCCACAGCTGATCAAAGAGCTGCTTCTTCACTCGTAACTTCGATTTGTGGTGGCTCCTCTGGAGAGCCTGTGTGTGTGGCAGAATGTCGTGGAGCAATGGGGGAGTGCTAATGAGGAGCTGCAGAGGGGTTGTAGATCAGCAGGACGGGCCAGCTGCCATGGCCCAGAGTTGAGTTACGTGCAGGGCTCTGGGTACCTCCCGTGTTCAGGAGATTTGCAGTGTGTTCGTGCCCTGCCTGCTTTGCTGGGCCGTGGCTGTGGAGTGGGACAGCTGCACGAGGTAGAGACGCCTGCAGGTGCCACAGGGGGTACCTGGAGGGAAAAAAGGTGAGGAGGAGTGTCTGGTGTTGGTTGCAACTTCTGGTTCTTCCTGATGTGAGGCCCAAGAACTTTGTGGCTCGGAAATGTTGTGTGACTATTCCCATGCAGCTCTCCAGTGTCTTATTCTGGAAGAGTTTTATTCCCAGGTGGCTGGGGAGGTGCATTTCCCTCTCCTCTTTCTCCGAGGTTATATCAGGGATGATGACAATCCAGAGTTTTCTTCCCTTTGTTTCCCTTTTGAAACAGGGCATTTGCCTGGGGATGGGGCATGAATGCAGAGGAAGGAGGAATTGTCCCTTTGGGATCACTCAATTTTTTCCCCCCCAATCTTTAAGATATTTTGAGGAATTAGAAAGAAAGGGAGGGTTGGACTCTGCTGCAGGTGACAGGATATGGATGTGCTGAGGGAGCTGGTGCCAGGGTGGTGATGCATCTCCTGCTCTCTTCCTGCCTCCCTCCATTCATTGCTGGTTTATTCATGCAGCCTGGAGGTCTGGGAAGGTTCCCACAAAGAGCACTCTGCCATGTTCAGCATTTCTTCTGCCTCCAAGGCTTTGGTCAGAGTCTTTGCTGACTTTTGTAGCTTTCTGGTACCTTTTAATGTAGGAGTGGGTGTCCCGTGGGACAGACTTAGAAGAAAGGTGCAGAAAGGGATTGAAATGTTGTGAAAGGGAGGTGTAAAAAGGCTGCAGAGAATAAAGCATGGAAGAAATAATCACTCAGAGTCTCACAGAGCTCATGGAATTTTGGACATTCTCCAGCGTAGGTGTCAGAGGCTCTGCACTGAGATAATGTGTTAGATTTTATCTCTGTCTTCTGGAACTGTGAGAGGAAAAGGTACCAGGGCATGGGGCAGTGACTTTGAAAAGGACAGCAAGCAGAGCCTCTGAGAAACTCCCTGGGGAAGCAGGGATCCATCCTGGTGAGCTGCGATTCACACACGGGGATCCTTTGAGCAGAGGGAGGGAGCTCTGGGGTTTTTCCTGTTCCTGGTTTGATCTACTTTGCTCAGGGGGGTTGTTGGGAGGGCAGCTGCTGCTGCTGGAGTGTGGGGCCGTGGGATGCAGCGCCGGGCTGCCCGCTGTGACAAGCTGTGTGGGAGAGGCTCTGGGAGCAAGAGAGAGGCAGAGATCAAACACAGGCTGTCCTTGGTGCTGCAGAGGTTATGGGCCGTGGGCAGGAGCTGCCTAGCTGGCCTCGAGCCAAATTCTCCCTGGCTCCTGCTAAACCAGCATGGCTACTGGTTGGCATCAGGACAGACCAAAGGGGGCAGTTACCTGAAACTGGAAAAGGCTTCCTTCTAAGCTCAAAAAAAGTCATCTTTGTGTCTTCCTTTTGTTTTTTGCATGGTGTTTTTGTCATCAATATGAGTGTTTAAGGAGAAGAGGGCCCTTGTGAGCTTCCCCAAGCCAAGTGGCAGTGGGGAGGGGTGGCAGGAGCAAAACGGTGTTTGTGCCTGTGCCAGGAGCGCAGCCAGCACTGGATCAGCCACTTGGGTTTGGAGCCTGGGCTTTGGCTGTGGGTGGGCGTGGATGGAGCAGCCACGCCCAGAGGAGCTTCCTGACACTGCCAGAAACTGGGGCTGGAGAAACCCCCGGGGAGGCTTCACAGGTGCTTCGGGAGGGTGATCTGTGAGCTGAGCTCTCTGTGCCACCAGCAAGTAAAGCTGCAGCTGTTCAGTGCCCGGAGAGGGACATTCAGACTGAGGAGCTGCCAGCCGAGCCTGACTCAGGATAAGCACCAGGTTGGCCTTTTTCTCTGGAGAATGTTTGTCCTGTCCCTAGGACAGGCCCAGCAGTGCAGCTGGCCCTGCTCTCCGTGTATCCCTGTGCTGATGAGGTGGAGGTGGCCTTTCCAGGAAGATCCCGTGCTCTGGAGGGAGTTGTAGGTGGCCTGAGCTCAGGACAGAGCAGGGATGTGAATTCTCAACTCCGAGGGCTTCCAGCATCAGCCAGTGCAGGCCTGGTGTGGGTGTACCCTGGGACTTGCTGGGGAATACGTTGCTGGTTTGTAGAGGGAGCAGAGCCGTAGGTCACGGTGTTTCCATGGAGATGCTGAGGCCGGTGATGGAGCTGCCACTTGCTCCTTTGGGTCGTGTCTCACAGTAGCAATTTCATCTGTTCACATTAATGTTACAGGCCAGACTAAAAGGTTACTCACCTGTGAGATGCCGGGTCAATGCTATCTTGAGTTTGTTTGTTTTCAAAGCCCATTTGAGCAGGGAAGACTAATTGGAACCATTTTGTCATAGTTAGGTGACCTTCTGGTTTCTCAGAGCAGCTCCCTTGCAGAGGCAGCCTTTGCCGGTTCCCTGTGGCTGTGCAGGGAGTGTGTGACGTTCCCTCCGCGGGGCTGGGGTGCCCAGTAAAGTCCTGGTGGGGCTGGCTAACCCAGAGTGAACACCGTGCATGCCCTTGTGCACAGCTCAGGAAAGACACGGAGCTGCTGGAGAGGCTCCAGTGGAGGCTACAAAGATGATGAGGGGTCTGGAACATCTCTCATATGGGGTGAGGCTGCAGGAGCTGGGTCTGGTTTGTCTGGAGAGGAGGAGGCTCAGAGGGGATCTGATTAAGGTACATAAACATCTCCAGGGGCTCTCAGAGGGTGGTGCCAGACTCTGTTCGGTGGTGCCAGGGACAGGACAAGGAGCAGCGGCCACAAACCAAACCACACCACAAGTTCCACCTCAGCAGGGGAAGGTAAAAAGAGCTCTGGAACAGGTGTCCAGGGAGATTGTGGAGCCTCCCTCTCTGGAGGCATCCCAAACCCACCTGGACATGTTCCTGTGTCACCTGCTCTGGGTGACCCTGCCTTGGCAGGGGGTTGGACTGGATGATCTCCAAAGGGCCGTTCCAAACCCAGCTATTCTGTTATTCTGACTACTCACTTGGCTCTGAAGCTACTGCATGGCTGAAAGGCCACTGTGACCTTTTTTTATTGTTGTATCTCCCATTTTTATATCCCTGCTTCATGCTTCAGTAACTTGAACAAATTTCCCATTTTTGCCCATGACTATTTCTGGGTCATGTTTCAGCCCTGAGCCCAGCAGGGTGGGCTGCCTGTCCTGTCCTGGGGGTCACGGTGTTGGGAGAACAGAGCTGGTGTGGGGGGAAGCTCTGCATGAGAGGGAGCAGAGGGGTCCAGGAGCTGCCAGCTCTCATGAGGGGCAGGGAGAGGTCTTGGAACTGAGATTGCAAGAGAAACTGCTCAGCTGTGAATGGTTGTTATGGGTTTTGCAGTGCCCTCGGCTCTGGCCAGAGCACCTCTGTGCTCCCCTCACTGAGGGAATCACCTGGATTCCTCCTGGTGCAAGGTAAAACCACCATTAACTTCATTCCTACTTCTATGAGCAGTGCTGCAAGGCCATGTACTCTGCACCCCAAAACTTTCCATTCATCTTCAGTGACTACAGCAGTTCTTTCATTTAAAGTTGGAACTTGTCACAAACATCAGGTCCAGAGAGTTCCAGCTGAGGAGGAACAGGGAAGAGAGAACTGTCTCTCTGATATTTTTTTTGCTGAGATGACAGATGTTCTTTTAATAGAGTTTATCTGGATTCCCCTTTGCCACTTTGCCTCTGATGCTGGAGCGGAGGCTTTAAATCTAAGATGCTTTAATCATCAGTTTAGCTGCTAAATACAGGAATAAATTTGGAGCTTCTCTCTGTGCCTTGCGGCTGTATTCTACCTTGATTTATAAACTTCCATCCCACGGGGTCACGAGGCAGTCTGCAGCAGATAGGAGTTTGGCTCCACAGCTGTGGATGGGCATCAGGCAGCTGGGGCTGATCCCAGCATGTTCCCTGCTCTGGAGAAACGTGGTGGCAGTGAAAGGAAAATGTGCAAGTCCTTTCTCAGTTCCCTAAGTCAGTGAGTGCTCTGGTTAGTTACTGAATGAGAAAGGATGTGCTGTAAGTATCTAATACTAATAAATGCCTAATTATCAGGAACTGCATGTACTGAGAATGTGGATTCTTTTTTTTCCCAAGATACTGCCAGTTGCCCAGCACAGATTATCACTGCTGCCAGTGTTTGGTCAGACATGTGCCCTGTGCTGGGCAGTGCTGCGTGGAGGGTGAAGAAAAAAATGTCAGACAGGAGCAAGTGAAGCCAAAAAGACAAAGAGACGTGTTCAACATAACAAGGGGGTGAGAAGCGCTTTGCCCCTCAGGACTGGATGTCAAGCCCTGCTGGAGTTGGCCCAGGCAGGCAGGGAAGGGGTGGAAGTGCCCTCTGGATGTTTCTGGTACCAATGGACACATGATCAAGCACATTGGTCGTCTTCCCTTCGTCTTGCTGCTCAGTACCTCGTGTGCAATAAATCCATGCAGGGCAGGAATCAAGATGAAAAGAACCAGAAGATCCTGATTTATCTGGTCCCAGGTAGCTGTGCAGCTGTGTCGGACAAAGGAGTTGCTGCTGGAGGCCGGTGGGGGAGCAGAGCCGTGCGCGGGGCAGCACGGTCGGGGCGGCTGGAGAGGAGGGAGCTGTGCCAGGCTTCCCAGTCACGCTGCCCAGGCTGCCGTGGCAGGTTGGGGGAGCAGCTGGGAGTGGGAGAGGTGGCGAGAGCGATGTGAAAATGAAAAGAAGGGAGAAGCAGCAGCAGCAGCAGGCGAGGGTGTTAACAGCAGCCTGCTGCAGCTGACTCCAAAGGCAGCTCCAGTCACTGTGAGTGTCCCTTGGTTCTCCTCGCCAAACATCCCCGTGGCTCAGCTCTAGTTCAGCACTGAGTCCTGCACCAGCCTGACTGCTTTGCTAGCAGAAGCAAACTATTAACCTCAAATGCCAGCGTGGCAGCAGGTGCGGTGCTTTGGCACCTGAATCCTGCTCATTGCACACACAGATGAGGGTCACTGGTCACATCTTGGGGCTGCTGGGGCGTGTGACCTCGTGCATGTGAATGCACAGGCTCCTGAAATGGTGTGGATTCTGTTTTAGAGGCCCATAATTCATTATGATGGATGTTCAATTTTCTTTTCCTTCCACACTATTTGTAGAAAAATTCTTTCTTAATGACACCTCTTGAATAACACTTCATGTGCCCTTTGCATATGTAGTCGCTTCTCCAATGTGTAATTACTGAAGGTGCTAAATTGAATGAAAATGGAAAATTATCCGATTGTTTTACAAAAAGAAAGCACATTGGTGTGCTGGCAGCCCTTTGTAGTGCAGATCATGAAAACTCCTACATAAGTACAGGTGAAAACCTTGAGGAGGGGACAAGTAAGGTAGAAAGAAAGAAAGAAAGAATTATCCTCACATTTTGCATGCTAGATCAGGTTGGTAGTTTATGTCAAATGTATCTGGTCAATCCTGCCAGGATTTCAGTAAGAAATTGAGTCTTACTTGAAACCAGTCGTGGCCCACTTACATGTCTGTAAATTTTATGGAGCTGAACAGACCTCAAGGCTTTTAAAACAGAGACTGGAATTGGTCTCTTTGCTCTTGTGATCATCAGCATTTTCAGGCGTATTATGGTTTGGGGACTTCATTTTTCCAATCAGCCACTGCTCCCAGAGCTCAGGAATTCCTGGATCTCTGAATTCCAGAGCTGTCAGCGTGTGAGTGAAGGTGACACTCCTGTGTGTTCCCTCTGAGGAGGCTGTGCATCCTCCGTACAAGTATCAGTTTCAGGAGGAACAGGGGCAGCTGTCAGCCACGATTTTGTGGTGTCTTAAGAAATCTGTAGCGTCACTGTGCCCACACAGATTAGTAAATTTGACAAGTTGAGACGAGTACTTAGAGCTGGCCTTTGTTTTTAATTTTAAAAATGGTTTGCTTGGCACTATTAGCGAGCACAGATCTTGGCAGATCTCGGGGAGTCGTTCGGTGGTGTTTTCCCAAGACATGCCCACTCCAGAGCACAGCTAATCCTGGAGCTGGGGAGGATCTGAGCTGCAGGAGAGCAGAGGCAGGGGCCCTGCTGCCTCGTGAGGGGTGACGTGTGGTTGGAGAGACCTTGGAGCCTGTCCCTGTCTCTGCACTGTCTGTGGCACTGCGCCCTGCAGGTGGGGGGACAGGCTTTTGGGTGGCAGCCTGTGCAGCACCTTCTCCCTCTGGAATGGCCTTGTTGTCCATCAGGCTCTCCTGGGGCAGCTGCAGATGTCCACGCTGACCATGGGGCAAGGAGGGCACTGCCAGTTCACATCACCTGGGCAGTCTCTGAGGGGCACTGCCCCTCACTGCACCCGGGCGTGGATTTTTGACTTCATGTGAAGCCTGGACAGAGCCTCAGCTGAGGGTTCAAAAGGCACAGCTCTTTCTCCAGGACTCCTACAGTGTCTCCTCCTGGCCAGCTCCAGTATCCAGAGACTGTGAGGAGAAAAATGAAACAAAACCTGACTTGGGTCAGCCTGAACGGCCCTGACAGTCACTTCTTGAGCAGAGTGGCCAGAGATGGATTTATTTCCTGGTGCTGCTGGAGGAAGTTGTATCTCAAGCAGAAAAATGAGACAAGGGTGACACCCTGTACCAGTGCCAGCCCAGAGGCCCTGGGCAATGTGAGCACATTCCAGGATGGATTTCAGATTCAAAAGCTGGCAGTGCATGGCCTCAGCTTGGGAGGGCTCCTCTCAGAGGGACACAGGAGCACTTCATAGGCAGCAGAGCCGGGCATCAGTGAAAGGTCCGTGTCGCACACACACACCACCACCCTTGTCCAGAGGCAGTTCTCCCCTTCTTCCTTCCCTTCATGACCAGGTACAAGGTAGCCAAGCCTTCAAATTGTGGATGAGTTCTTCCAGGTCATGACTCAGTAGCTAAAGAAATTATGTTCCTTAAATATCTACTGAAGTAAAGGCTTGGGTTTGCTTTCTGCCTCTGTTTTAAGTGCTGCTGTCTATGCTGGACACTAATAATTTCGCTTTTTGGGTAGTAGTCACATGAATAATACATTCCCTGCTGAGCCTTTTTGCCAGTCCCCGAGCTGCTTCCCATCTGAAGGGAAGTGTAAGAGGTAATTAACAGCCACTTGAAAAAGGATTAGCAGGTGGGTGGGAGCTACTGTTGGGTTCATGCATGGAATTGCCATGGAAATGCTGAGATTTCCTGGCACTTCATCCAGTGTGTGGGCTCCAAAGATAGTTGCACTCATGGGCCTCTCTCCTTTCGATCTTCCTACCCTACAAAGGCAGCGGCTGTGTTTTCCTTCAGGACAGCTCCCACGGGCCGGCCGTGGCCATCTGTGAGGCCGGGGCGTGCCGGGAGCGGGGCGCTCTGCTGCAGCTGCCAGCTGGAGTCTTGCTGCATTTCCTTCATGTCGAACCACCTGGCAGAAAATCAGGAGGGAAAAAACAAACCCCAAACCTTGTTGGTTTGCCCCTTTGCTGGTGTTCTGAAAGAACTTAATGCAGCAAGCACTCAGAGTCTGGCTCTTGGAGAAGTTGGTGCTGGTCCTTGGCCTGCAGACTGGGACCAGCTCCATAGCCCTTGTGTGGCTGAGCAGGGCTGCAGCTGAACCGGGGCTGTCGTGCATGGCAGCATTTTCAGGCTGTGCAGTGAGATCTGTTTTTGCTTCAGGCCTTGTTTGGTGGCCACACGTGCTTAAAACATTGGGCCTCTTTGTGAGAAATCTCTGTCATTTCAGTGCCTGCCCTGGAGGTTTAGGAGGTGGTGATGGGCACCCGCTCATCTGAAACAGTTCCTGGGGGTCCTCCTGTATCTGTCCCCGTGCACAGCAGTAGCAAAGAGCCTCCTGAATTTGTCTGTGGGGCTTTGCTTTGAGGAAAATGTGCCTTTTGTTTCAGATCACCTGCTCGCAGACTCCTACATTGGGCAGGAGGACTCCCCTGAGATGCAGCAGGCGGCCCAGAACAAGCGCAGGCTCTCGGTCATCTCGGACGGCAAATTCGAGAGGAGCTTCACCGAGGAGCAGGCGGAGAAGATGCCGAGCGAGGGCCCGAAGCCGCGGGTCTACACCATCTCCGGCGAGAGGCCGATGCTGTCGGAGCACGAGAATGACAGCATGGAACTGGTGGTGATGAAGGGGGCCGCCCACGACGAGTGTCACCACGGCCACCACGCGCACGGCGCCGGCGGCTCGCACGGCGTCCGGCACTGCAAGGCCTGGCCGGGCGGCCGGCAGGGCTCCAAGGAGTGCCCCAACTGCACCAGGCTGGCTGCCCCTTCCCAGCAGTCCATTGAGCTGGAGCAGCACCCACCTGGCGAGGCTGGGTGGCACAGGAAGAGGCTGGAGAGGATGTACAGTGTCGACCGAGTGTCTGGTAAGTGGCTGCTGGGTGGCACGGAAGGTGACACCCATCTCATGCCAGCACGGCCATTTGGACTCTGGGCCCTTCTGGTACCTTGGGCCGGCATTCCTGGAAAGGGATTGTCAGAGGAGGAGTTTGAAATAAACTGAGCCCAGCTGGAGGCCAGCTCGTCCAAGCTCCTGGTCAGCAGCAGCTGCTCTGGGTGGTTTTCATGACTCCTTCGTGCAGCCCTGTGGGCTCCCTTTCTGTGAGGAAAGAGCAAGAGAGGGAGGACTCTGTCAAAGCCCTGCATCCATGCTCATCCCAGGGGTGTTGCTGAGCAGAATCCTCTCTCTGCCTCTTGCTGGGCTGGGGAAATCTTTGTGAACTGCTCTGTGGGAGCCTCAGGTTATGGTGTTCTGTACTTTGGTGTGTTCCCAAAATGCTCGTTTGCAGCGCTGGGAGCCACTCATGCAGTGCCACCTCATGGGCTTCCCATAAATACTAGGAAATAACACAGCATTGGACTTTATTCCCTCCTTTCTTCCCTGCTCAGCATCTCAGGGAATAGGGCTTGTAATTTTTCAATTATATTAAGGAAAAAATTGTTTTTAAAAACGGAACCATTAATCAAACACGTGTCACGGTCTGTGTGCTTTGAATTATAAACTGATGTGCAGTCCATCTTTGCCTCAGTGTGGCTGGCAAAGAGTCTGGCCTCATTTGTCTGAATTTTTTCTGTAAATACACATCAAGGCATTTAGAGCAGAGTCTGGCCAGGAAAGGTCAGGGTTTTCTCCTTGAAAAGAAACTGTGTGTAAGGACTGTGGGGATCAAACTGTCCAGCTGTCCTGGGTTCCTAGTTTTCTAGTAAATATTACAGTGATCTTTACAGGCAAAATCACCTAAAGTTTGGGTCCTGGACCTTATTTTCAAGCCTAGATACCTGAAATTATGTGGCTACATGAATATATGGCCTAAACTGAAGAATAGTAATGAAAAAAAGCTGATTAAGAAAAGTGTGGAAAAACAACAGCTCCATGAAATCCTGTGCATAATTTTTAAGCATTGTTCCGCTGTTCCCTGGCACTTTCAGGGCTTCTCATCAGCCACTGCGTGTGCCTTATACCAGCTCCTGTGAAGAAAATGAAGTTCATTCCAGCCCAAACCAGCACACCTGGACAAATCAGAGCTGCACTTTGCACTGTGGGACTGAAGGAAGTTGATGCAGAATGAAGGGAAAGCTCCACATCACTAATGGAGGGGTTTAACTCCTCCCAGCTGGGGCTGTGTTTGCTGGAAAGGTCCTGGCAATTCCTGTAGGGGGATGCTGTTACTGGGCCTTGGAATTTAGTATCTGTTTTCAACTAGGCAGCGATTTTTATTGGGCCCAGTCATAAATGTGGAGATTTGTATTTTGGAAAATGTGTCAGAAATGGGACCTCAAATGGGAACAAAGTGGCCGGTGCAGGATCTGTGGATGCCCCCATGGGTATTCCGTGTTTCAGCAGCTCCCCTGGGTGCTTGTCTCACCCCTCGGGGTCTGTGTGGCTGCACAGGCAGGGCTGTGTCCCCAGGCCCAAATTCCACCCCAGCAGTGGCACCGTGGAAGGGGAGTTCCGTCAGCTTGGCCTCATTTGTCCTCTGTCCAGGCGCTGCCACTCAGAGATAACCCAGGAACTGAACAGCACAAGTGCCGCAGGTGCAAGGAGAACTCCCTGGTGTGTCCTTCCTGCCTGGCCAGCAGGAAGGGAGGAGGGATGGGGAGGCAGGAGAGGCTGATTCCCCGGGGGCTCACCTGGCACTGCTGCTTCTGTCAGCGTTTACACGACGAGTTGCAGCTGCAAAGCGGCGCTGACGGCAGCCAGGCCCCACTGGCATCACCGAGTGTGGGTTTGGGTGCTGAGCTTGTGGTGCCTGACACCATTCCAGGGAAGTCTGGACAAGCTGTCATCCCCTGGGCCGCTCCCAGCCTCTGGTACAGACCCATCCACTCCTGGACAGAGGTGCTTTGGGTGGGGGGCAGTGGCTGGAGGTGCTGGCTGTGGTGTGGGGTCCCTCCAGTCCTGCCCCGTGGCTGCTCCCCCACTGGTTCCTCACCGCTGATGGTGACAAGAAAGGAGACCAAGCTGCTCTGCCTGGCCAGAAAGGAGGTGCTGCCTGCTCCTGGCAGCAACTGCCATCCCCATAATCTGAATTTTAATGCAGAGTGAGCTCTGGAGCTGAGCTGTGCTGCCCAGTCCCCACCTGCGAGCTCCTCTGCTGATGTACCCTCTGAAGGGTCCCAAATACTTTATTCTGCTGTGCGAAGGACAGGGATGTTTTTCCTAACTCCTGTCCATGAGAAAAGAAGAGAAAGCTCCCAGAGATGGTGCAAGCAAAGCCTCCTGAGGATATTAGCTGTTGTTCATAAGCTCTGCTTTGAACCAAAGCTGGTGGCTTAAAAGCTGTAAAACGTATTAAGAGATTGTCAACCCTTTGAGAGGAGTAGTCCCTCAGAAGCCTGTACGGAATTGTTGGCTAAAAAGGAATTTGTCAACTTGTCCTTTGCCACTTCTGTGGGCTGGAGACTTCAAACAAGTAATTCATTTACAGTCTGAGTTGTTCTGCTTTGCTTTTTTCTCTGTGTTTTGGAGGAGAGCAGACTTTGGGACTGCATCAGGAGTCTTTAGCATACTGGCATGCAGTTCCATTTAACATATATATTTCCTTGGAGTGCCTTTAAACAAGGCTTGACGTAAACTGTGAGCTGAGAAGGAGTGTCTGGTACAGCTTTCTCTGGATTTCCTGGAAGATGCACTTCAAAGGAAGGCTCCCCAGCTGCAGTTAGCATTTTTTGCATCTGTAATTGCAGCCACTTTCTGTACTTTCAGGGAATAATTTGTAGGCTATGATGATCTGTACAAAACATTTGGTGAGATAGCTGGTCTGTAGTAATTATGCCTGCAGTGGGCATGTGGAGTTTGACTGGGCTTGAACCAGCGAAAGTGAACTAAAAAATACCTTTACAATGCCAGAATAGTAAATATTGTCAGATCTGAAGACTTGAATGACTGAAGCAAGACACAGTCAGCAGCAGGGGCAAGGCGTAAAGCAGGGGAGCCACAAACTGGGTGTGAAGCAAGATGGGAAATCAGGTAGCCCCAAACCCCAGGAATCCAGTCCACTGAGATCTCACAAGTGGATTTTAATGCCCCTCTGATTCCCTGCCTGCCTGACTCCAGCCTCAGCTTGGGCAGGTTCCTCCTCCTGGCCACCACACACATAATTGGTGACTTGTTTTGCTCTTTGTCTTGGTGGTCATTCAGCGAAGGTGATGCAGTGTCCTAATGCCCTGGGATTAGGAAGAAATCCACACCTGCTTTGGGCAGGGCAGTTTACAATCAGAGGTGACTAAATCAGCTCAGTTACCCGCAGCTTGTGGAGCTGATGGGTGGTTTGACTTCCAAACCAGACAAACTCTGAGGGCCAAGTCTCCAGGAGCAGGTGTGTGAGGGGTTTATTGAAACTTCCATGGCAGAAGAAGAGAGGATATTTCAGGCTTACTGTTCTGAGTGGAAGATCAATGCTTTTCATCTTCTACTGGGCTGTATCAGGAAGAACTGAAGGAATGGCACATTTCAAATTAATGGTGTAAAGGAAAAGGCAGAGGCTGGAAAACGCTTTTAATGAAAAATATTCATTTCCCCTGGTTTTTTCCCTAGTTCAAATGTCACTAATGTAATTCCTGGATTATTCTAATCTCCAATGCTTAAAATAAAGCTTTTATTCTCCACTTAGTGGCCTGAAAGACAGGCTTAGCAAGAATTTACAGAACACTCGGTGGCAGGGTGCATTTATATGAGGAGGATGAGACTCCTGAGCTCCTGTTCAGCTGGGGCAGGATGCTGCAGGAAGGTCCTGGGAGGAGGAGCTTGGGAAGGAAATGGGGCTGCCTGAAGGATGTCTGTGCCTGCTGGATGCTCAGGCTTTGCTCTCCCTCTCTTGCAGATGATGTCCCCATCCGAACCTGGTTCCCAAAAGAGAACCTCTTCAGTTTTCACACTGCTACTACAACTATGCAAGCGTAAGTGAAACCACTGCTGGGGCTTTTGTTGTGTGTCTCAGAATCCATGAGCTGCTCACAGCTGAGAGCCTGGAGCAGGAGCTCTGTGCTTGGCATCGCTGTCCAGGGGTGGGAGAGAAAGAGAGAAACTTGTCTCTGGTTAATTTTCTTTCCCACTTAATTAGTTTTTTCCTACTGCTCTCATTTGTTTGGTTTTGCCTTCTTTAACTCCTTGGGCTGCCCAGCTCTTCTCTGCTGCCCTGGTTCTGTCTGTGACACTGTGGCAGTGCTCAAAGGGCTGAAGAGAGTGAGGGAAGCCTTGTTTCCAGGCTGTACCCGGCTTGCCAGGGAGCGCTGCCCTCCTGGTGTCGGGTATTTCCCACCTGACTGGAAAACCAAGGCAAGCAGTGAGGAAAACGAGGCACTGTTCTGCCTTCCAGGGCCCTTCTCCAGCCCTGTCACCTTTTCCTGTGTGCTGCTTCCAGTGGCTGGGACACCCTCAGCTCTCTGGCTGTCTCTGTTTTCTTCTCGTCTAATCTGGTGTCCTTTTTGTACTCTTGCTTCTCGGACATTTCTTCTTTCCCTTGCGCTTTTCCCTCCCCAAATCCTGCAAAGAGGCTGATTATTTCCCTTGGGATAACCCTTGGGTCAGACCTGGAAGGATCGATGCAGGGAGGGCTGCATCTGCAGTTGAGGAGTGGGGTACCTGCATCCCCCAGAAAAAAACCACTTTGAAAATACTGGCTGCTACCAGTCAATGGTATTTCACAGTTCTGATCTGAACCACAAACCACGTGCAAAATCTGCACATTTAGACACGGCCTTTGCTGTCTGAATTCCTATTTTCTGGGCAGATGTGTTGCAGGATGGTGGCCCATGGCAGAGCTCACAGGGCTGAAGGCCAGTGTGAGGTTGGGTTGGGGATTGGTGCCCTGAGGGAACCCTTGAGGAGCACAACTCCTGTGGTTGATGTGGCTCCTTGGGTAACATTTCTGGAGCTTCTCTGCTGCCTCTAGAAGCGACACAGAAACACCTCTGGCAGTTCCAGGCACCTCCCCAGGTGCTGGGGTGGCTCCCCAGGTGCCCCTGGCCTCTGCTCCGGTGTTTCCCTTCTTGGAGCTGGCAGCGTGGGGCAGCTCCACCAGTATTTGTCACGGCGGGGGCAGCTCTCCCTGCTCCAGAAACTCGTGGTGGTGCAGCCTGGCAGCCACACTCAGCTCCTGCACCTCTGCACATCCCCTGGGTCTGCGAGGAGCTCACTTTGCATCCAAGCCACATGTCAGCCCTGCCCCAGGGAGAACTGAGCTCAGTCAGGGAGGAGTCTCACCACTGAGAAATGTTTAATTTAAAAAGCAATTTCCTTCCACCTAACGAGAAATATTCCTTCTGGAGTGGAATTCCCTCAGAATGCTGGCTGGGGCTGAGCACTAATGAATTCCTCTTCTCTCTCTTTTTTCCTGCGTCTCCTGGAATCTCTAGCATCTCGTAAGTATAATCTTAATTTTTTTTTTATTTCCTTGTCTGTTGGTGTCCTGGATAAACTCTCCTCTCCTGTCCATCATACTCACTTGTGCTTTCCCTGTGCTAGGGCCTGTCTGTCAGTGGCAGGAGCTTAGGTGGCCACACCTGGTGGCTTCCATGGATCCCTCCACCCCATCCTCATCCTCCAGGGGCAGCCCCAGCTGCTGGCATACGTTGTCCCTCTGGATGCTGGTGTGCAGAGGGGCTGTGCCTGCAGCTCCCAGGTCCCTTCTCCAGAGCAGGGATGGTGGTTGCTCCTTTGGGCCGTGTTCTGCTGTTGTGGGAGCAGCTGCTTGTCCAGCCCTAGGGAGTGAGTGAGGAGCTGTGGTTGTGGGTGCCCTGCCCGGCCCCGTGGGCAGCACAGCCTCTGTCGTCTGCTGGGAGCTTCCCTCTGTGTGTCCCGTGTCCTCTGCACTTCCACGCTGGACTTGCTTAATGGCTTGAAATGGTTTCCCAGGGCGTTCAGGGGCTACGCAGAGAGGAAGAGACGGAAACGAGAGAATGATTCTGCAGCTCTTATCCAGAGGTAGGGCCCCTTCCCTCCCGTAGCTGTCACCTGCTGTTGCATGGGCCCTTGGGGTCAGCAGTGAACCCTGGTGGCGTTGACCGTGGCTGTCCCTGTCTCTGTGCTGTCCTGGGGACACTGGCAGTGGCTCTGCTGGAGCTGTGGAGGTGACTGATGCTCAGGGTAGCTGATCTCCGTCTTCTTAAAGAACACTGTCAAGGTGTCAAGTGGATTTTAACCTTCCAGATGTAATATACATGATCTGTGTCTCAGGCAGAAAAATACGTATTTTAAAAATTAAAGATGTGATTGATTTCCCCATTCCAACTGGGAATTTCATATCTTCACAGAATGGCTTGGATTGGAAGAAACCTAAAACATGATCTAGTTCCAGCTCCCCTGCCACAGGCAGGAATTTGTTTGAGGTTAGCTGAATACTTCCATGTGCTGTTGCTAAATCTACAAATGCACCTCAAAAATCTGAGACCTAGGCAAGATTGACATCTCTAGTGACCAGAAATCTATTTTTAAATCTTTTTTTTTTCAATGATAGAAGGGAAATAAAAGTGGATGGGGACAGATTCCTTGTCCAGGTGTTACAGAAGGACCTGATTTCCTTCCTCAGGCTTCCAGTGGCACATCGCTTACTCACAGTAGGAATCAGAACTGGTTTGGTTTTTTAAATGTGCCAAGGCTCGTGTATTTTGGAAGCCTACTAAAAAGGATAACACAGCATCTGTGTCACTGGTTAAAAACTGCCATGATCACTTCAGCACCGCTCAAAACCAAGTGGGAGAAAAACATCAGGTTTTCTTAACTGAGAAATTGCCAGGCAGTATTTTTTTTCTCAGCAGCTTCAGGGTGGTGAGTTTTTGTCATCAGTAACAAAGAGAAATAAAAATCCAAACCAAAGGCACTCTAAACAAATAGACAGTGTATCTTTAAAAAGAGAGATTTCTCAGAATTTGTTAGGCAGAGGCAAGTCTTGGTTGGAAAATGGCTTTTTCATGTGGGCTGTGAGTACAGGAGAGCTGTGCACCTTGGTGGGGCTGTAGTCAGGGGAGAGGACGGGGCCACCCAGTGCCCCGCGTGTCCCTTCTCCTGGGCAGGGCAGGAGCCTGTCCGTGTCTGCCGTGTCCCAGAGGAGGTGGCACAGCACTGCTGGGGTTCTGGCTGGGGGGATTGCTGGCAGAGCTCAGCTCCCTCCTCCAGGGAGTGAGGAGAGCCCCGCTGTGGGTTTGGGTGTGTGTTGTGCAGCCCTCTGTGGGTGTTTTGGGGTTCAGTTGTTCTCACACAGCCCCGTCAGCGCTGAGTCCTGGTGTCCAGGGAGGCTGGACTGGGTGCTGTGGCCACAGGGATGCTGCCCAGGGAGTGAGGGATGCCCAGAGCTTTGCCCGCTGCAGGAGCAGCCAGGGAGGTGCACGTGAGAGGTGCTGCCAGGAGTTTGGGTAGTGAAAAGGCCTCTCTGCAGAGTGTGGTGAGCCAGTGCAGGCAGAGCTGCGGGGTGTGGAGCAGGGCTGCGGTGTCTTGGAGCCCCTCTGGCTGGGGTGGACACCCAGAAGGGACACCTGGGATGGACACCCAGGAGGATACTTGGGATGGATACCCAGGAGGTGCCATGGGGTCGTGCAGACCATGAGGCACGCTGGAGGAGAGCTGTTCAGGAAAGGGAGCGATAATGACATTTCATTGCTGAAACTTGAGGGGTTCTGGTTGTCGTGATGGGTGAAGGGATCTTGGAAGGGACCAAATGCCCCAGGGTTCCTGGGTGCAGATGCCTGAGCCAGGCAGGAGGCTGGGCAGGTTTGGGGTTGCAGCTTCCCCAGGACCTGTCCTGTCACGCTGATGAGCAGGAACAGAGGAGCCTGAGGAGCCAGGCAGCTGCAAGAAGCCCTCAGAAGGATTGAGATGTTCACAGCATGGCCACATTAAGAGGCAGTCCCAGACTTGCACTTCTTTTCCAAAGTGCTGTTTTTTCTAGAAGAAGAGAGCTGGGGCACAAGTCCTCTGTCCCATTCACTGAGTGTTTAGTGCAGTGGTTAACCCTGAGCAGCTGGATTCTCCTCGGAGCTGCTCTCAGTGCAGTGGTTAACCCTGAGCAGCTGGATTCTCCTCGGAGCTGCTCTCAGTGCAGTGGTTAACCCTGAGCAGCTGGATTCTCCTCGGAGCTGCTCTCAGCGGTGTTTAGGAGTATTTAGGTCTCCCATGGGAGAGCCCAGGCTGTCCAGGCAGCTGGGAGCAGCCTTCTTCCATGGCAAAGGCTGCTTTACCCCTCTGCCCCCAGGGTCTGGAGAAACTCCTCTGTGGAGAGGACAGCTGAGCATTTAACAGAAAAGTGGATTTTACTCCAAAATGCCGAAAGCCCAAAGGACGTGCCAGTGGCCTTGGCGCTTAACCTTGGTGCTCAGGGTCTGGTATGATCTCAGGCTCACAACAGACCATAAAGATTTCCATATACCATGTGTCTAAAACCTTTTAGTATAAAGGACAGCCCTGGTTCCCTTAAAATGTTGTATTTATTTGGATTTTAATCTAACGCACTGTAAGACAGACCCAGCTGTCAATGATGGTGCCCCCCAGAAGGCTTTGTCCAGAGAGCCGGGCCAGTGATGTGTCTAAGGGGGCACCTGTCTGATCCACAGCAGTGAATCTCCATGTACCCAAGCAGAGATCAAATAAATCTTAGGGGAGCATTAATAGCCTGAGCGCAGATGGAAGTTTGGCACGGGATGATGCTGCTCCCAGCTGCTGGTTTTCCTTCTTGCTGAATTTGGATCCTGATGACAACAGGGGATCCCAGGCCGGAGCGGGGAAGCGCAGGAGGTGCCGGGGTTAAGTGCTTTCCCACGAGGACTCTGTGTGTCTGTGTGTGTGGATCTCCTGGACAGGAGCAGATGTGTCTGAGCTTGTCTCAACAACTTCATGTCTGTACTGGAAGTGTCTCCTGGTCCCGTTTGCTGCAGCATCTGCATGGTTGTACCATGTCCTTACTCATCCCACTAACCTGCCTGTGAGCCAGCAGCTCGGGACTGACCCTTTCACCAGCTGTGCTCTCTGTTGCCTGGTGTTTGCCCTGTGTCTTGGGGGCACAAGGACTCCAGGAAGGATCCCCCTCTCCACGGATGGTGCCCGGTGCATGGGCTCTCTCTCGTCCTGGGGCTGCGCTGTGGGGTGAAGCCACAGTCACTAAAGAGAGTTCATGGAGAGGTGACACTTCCCTTGGTGCTGCTCCTCCCTGTCTCTGCTGCTGTCCTGTTTGTTCCTGTCCTGTTCCTGCCTCATGAGTGATGAGAAACTGGTCCCTGCACTCGGAGGGGCTGGACAGAGCCCCTTTGCCACGGCCTCTCCGGAGTGCCCGGGACATTCTGTTTTACACAGACCTGGCCACGGGGTGTAGCTGCTCCCCAGGGCTTTCCCCTGGAGCTCTGTGCTCCGCAGCCCCTCTGGACCTGCCTGAGGCCAGGTCAGGGCAGCACAGGGGGAGAGCAGGCCCGTGGGGACAGGCAGCATCACTGAACTCTGCTGTCCGAGCACGGAGAACCTGCTCTGGTCTCCCCCAGCTCTGCCTGGAGAGCAGCACGGGCTGCACAGGAGGGGCTTCAGGGGCTGCTGTGCTTGGGAATGAGCACAGCCACGAGCATGGTGTGCGCAGAGCCTGGGCATCCCGCATTCCTGCTGGAGACAGGGGAGCAGCTACTGCTCTTTACCGGGAAAAGCAGGGACAGTGGGGTCCTCAGCAAATACAGCACAGGTGAACCTCAATCACAGAAAAGGGAAAGCAGCCGTGAGCAGGGGGCTGCCCTGTGGGACCCCCCTTGCCCTGTGCCTGCAGCCCAGGCAGCTCAGGACAGCCCCAGTCAGCAAACCTCTCCATCCCCAGCACTGCCGGGGACCTGGTCTCTGGCTCTGGAATGCCCAGAAGGAAATACACCATCATCCCCATTTTGTTTTCTTCCTCCCTGTTTTCACAGTCCTGCTGGGCCCAGGGGTTGCTTCGTGTCACCTTTCTCAAAGGTTGTGTTTGGCCTTTCTTTCAGGAATTTTCGGAAGCACCTCCGCATGGTGGGGAGCCGAAGGGTTAAAGCACAAAGTAAGTGAGGCCTGTAAGTGTGGCCGTGAGGAGCTGGGCTTTGCGGGGTTTGTGGGAATTCTGTGGGTTGAAAGGACCTGGCTTTGGGCTGGAGAGAGGATTTGACCTGCTGGTGCCATTTTGCCCTCCAAACAAGAAGGCCGGGTGGCCGCAGGTGTCCAGGACACGTGGGTGCCTGCAGCAGCCTGGAAGCTGTTCCCAAGGACCCTCTGCCGTGGCTGTGGGACATCTCTGGTGCAAGGCGTGGAAGGAAAGCCACAGCATCCTTGTGCCCTGTGTGGGTTTTGGTGATCTCTGGTGTGGAGGCCGTGAGGAGAACCTGAGCTGGGAGTCCAGCAGAGCTGCCTGGCCTCTCTCTGCAGCTGTGACCAGCTGTGGCTCCATGTGCCACACGGACTGCTGGCTGTCCCCTCCTCCCCTGTCCCACTGCCATCTTCACAGCAGGACCTGGGGGAACGTTGCCTGGTGGGAACTGAGAGGATGGTGGAAGGAAGAAGGAAGAGAATCAAGGAAGAGACTGGAGCAAGGGGAAATCAGGGAGGATTGTGCCTCACTGGGGAAGAAATCACCTCTTAGGCCTGTGAAATGGCAGTTCCCTTTCCCTGGGGACAGCAACAATCCTCCACAACTTGGTTGGGCAGCTCCCTTGGTGCTGTGAAAGTGGTGTAACCTGCTCCTGGGAGCTGAGGATTGCTCCAGAAGAGAAAACAGCTTGTTCTTCCCACCCCCTGGTCGGGCATCACACACAGACTGCCCACAGCAAAGCTCTGCTGAGTCCAGTTTGCATTCTTTCCTTTCTCATATGCTGTGGGAAGTGATCAGCAAAGAGCTTTGCCCTTTCCAGAGCCTTCATTGGCATCTGGGTTAGCGCTGCCTGACGTGGACAGGGCTCATCTCCAGGAAGCTCAGGCGTCTCTGCCTCGGCAGCTCTTGGGTTTCAAAGCTTTCTTCTGGTGCACAGTAGCTGAATGCCTGGGTTTGACTGAAGGCTGAGGATGGAGATCGCCTGAGGAACTGAAGCCGTGGTTTGTCTCCCCAGACACCCACCCTGGACACACCAGCAGGGGACAGGCTGCTCTTGTGACGCTGATCCGCAGTGAATTCCTGTGCTGCTGTTACTCAGTTCCCTGCTGCAGACTCTGTCTGCCACCAGAAATAGGTATTAGTGCCCATGAGTGGCTGCTAATCCCGGCATAATGGCTCTCACGTGGGCTTGCCAAGTCGGAGTGGTGGTTGCCAGTTCCCAGAAATTTGCCTGTGGTGCAGCTGTCTGAGCCAAGCTCCCTGGATTGTGCTGGGGAAATGCCGGCGCAAACAGTGCAGCACTCCTTGGGAGGCAAGGAAAAAGCCATGAGTAGTGCTCACAAGAGTGCAGGCAGCAAAGGCTGATGGATTTCCTCTTTTGCAATAAAATGTAGAAGGCATGAGCTTTCCAGAGACATCCCCTCCCTGCTGTTTGGGCCAGCTCTGACTGGGATGCCAGTAGAACTGACTGGAGAGCTACAGCCTTCTTCTGGCCCTGCAGGTGTCATTAGCTGTGCAGTGCGTGTTTCTGTGAGGCCTTGGAGTCCGAGCACATACCCTGGGACACTGGAGTGGCCTTGGTCAAACTGAGGTTTGAGCTGTGTGCATTTAAGGAGAGCCCATCGAGTGTTGTCCTTTCTCTGTGTTCCACGTCTTGTCCCGTGCACAAGTGGGCGCTTTGTCTCTGCTGTGTGGAAAGGACTCACGTTTGGCAAGTGGAAGGAGTCTGTGATGTGTGGCTTTGGTGGCAATCTGCTGGATGATTTGTTTGCTGGCAGCAGCAGAGGTGCTTTGGGATCTGTTAATGTCGTGCTCTGGTTTTATCCTAGCATTTGCCGAACGGCGTGAGAGGAGCTTCAGCAGGTCCTGGAGTGATCCGACTCCCATCAAAGCTGATTCCTTCCATGACTCTCGAGAAAGTGAGTTCTGAGTCCTTTGAGCTTCCTCCTGTGGGCAAACCCTCCAGCAGCTGTTGACTGGAGTCCCACTGGAGTAACTCCTCTGTGCCCTTCTGTCCTGTCTGTGATCCTTTTTTAGTTTCCTGAGATCGGAGCAGGTAACGCTCCAGGTGTATGTACCTGTCCATCTGTGTGTACCTGTATTTATTTGTAGAGCACAACTCATCCAACCTCAGGTTACTGAGCAGTTGCCAAAGGGTACCCAGTGGTACAGCTCTCTTACAGCCCTCTGTTCCCATCATCCCTTATCCTCTTGGCACCAAAACAACCTCTCTGGAAGCTCACCAGTCCAAGGCTACCTTCAGCATAGTGGGGCTAACGTGGCTTCCCGTGCAGGAGCCCCTTCTGAGCTCTTTCCTAGCCTGGAAAAGCTCAAGAATGCAGCTGATGAATGGAGCTCTGATTTCCTGGCTGTGCTGGCTGCACAGGTGATAGCTTGGGGCAATCTGATCTTCCTTTGGGCTGCCAGGAATCCCTCTGGGAATCCCCAGTAATGCTGCCGTGTTCTGCTCGAGGGGACTGAGATGCTGCTGTGTTCACGTACAGCAAGGAATGCCAGCATCTTCCCACTGTATTCTTATAAAGGGAATGGCTGTTTTACACAGATTTTATTGCAAGCCTGTAGGCAGGAGCTTGGTGGGTATGAGTTTGCCCATGTTGAAGTGAATTTCACTAATGAAATGATCTGATCTACCAGGTAAGCACGAGATCTGGCCCTGCTAGCTGTAGAAGACCCAGGTTGCAGGGGGAGGTGTGTGAAAGGCCAGGTTCAAACATGACCCTGGTGTTTGGCAGTGTGACTCCTCCCTGCTCCCTCAGCTGCCCGGAGGCGGATGGAAAAGCCATGGAAAAGCCGTGGTTCAGACAGGCTCCAGGCACTGCCCGGCGACTCTCGGACGTCCCCAAAGGCACAAACAGTGGCACCTCGGTTCTCTTTCCTCAGTCCAGCAACCATCTCTATTTTTAACCTTTAATGGTCAATTATATTCCTTCCAGATGTTTTTTTCCCCAGGAGGCGTTGAAGGCCACCAGGTAAGGTCAATTTGGAGAGCAAGTTCGAGTCTCCTGTTGCGATATGACTGTGTTTGTTGCAGCTGTCCTCACGCACGCTCTAAGACTTCTCTGCCAGGATCAGTCTGACCAACAAGGCAGATTTTCTTTGTAATCCCTCAAAAGATGTAGTCAGAGCAGTAATTACTACAAGGAGACCAGCTTTGAAGTCTTTGGACTTTTGTTTATCAGCCTGGCAGTGCTGAAGTGCAGAGAGTCTGTCTGCGTTGTGTCTCCTTCCCCATCTCTGGAGTGACAGGGTGACTGTTGTGACCGAGCACTTGAAAACCGAGCGTGGTGACTGCGAGAGTGACGGGGTTCTGTGACACATGGTGTGAGCTCTCTGTGCACTCTTCATTTGTTACGTGTTTGTCTGTTCGAAGACACCAGCCCCAAAGTGGTGTCTGTCACTCTGTGGGTGACAAGAGGGCACGAGTCTCGTGGCACCTCTCGTGAGGAAGCTGCCAAGGCAGGATGGAGTGGGCAAGGCTGTTCTGCCCTGGTAACGCTCCCTGTGTTCTGGCAGGCCATGACCTTCAGGATTCCTGCGGGACTCTGGATGGTGACTTCGACTTGAACTGGGAAGCAGAAAAGGAACTTGAAGCCATGGCATGTGACGGAGAAGACTTTATTCCACCAAAAATAATGGTGAGCGTTTCCAGCTCATGCTCTGCCTGTCCTTTCAGTGCTGCTAAGTTCAGGATCCTCATGGGATGTCTGGTGCATAGACACTGCCTCAGGCTTCTGTGAGGGTCACTCAGAGATGAACCAAGACGTGACATGGGTTCAGATCTGTTATTGCTGGGGATAATGTGTTAAAAGAAAACTAAAAGGAGGGATCTGTAGTCCAAATCAGAGCAGCACTGACACCAACACAGAATCAGGTCAGCCTGAGGCTTGTTAGCCCTGCAAACACAGACCTGAGCACCACTGCCAGTCCTGCTCCCACAGCGAGGACCTGAGGGGCCTGGAATCACAGCTCAGCTCAGCTCAGGTGCTGCCAGAGCCAGCTGAGGGTTCAGCCAGAGCTGCCAGGCACTGTCTGGCACCTGCAGCCTGTGCCTGCTGTGCCTGGTGCGGTGCCAGCCCTTGGCTGGACCCTGGGCAGCTGTGCCTGTCCCACTGGACACTGAACGCTCCCCTGGCCAGGAGGAGGCTGTGCAGGAGTGACCCTCACTGGGACACAGCCACCCATGGTGCTGCTCCATCCTCTGTGCACCCCAGTGTCCCCTTTCCAGACTGTTCTCCCAGGCCCAGTGCAGCCTGGGGACAGAGCTGTCACACTCAGGGGTGCTTGGCAGGCCTGGGGGTGCTCTGGGCTGGAACTCCTTCCACTGGGATGTGGATAGACTGGGTTAGCTGCTACCTTGAGGAACACCTGGGAACAGCTGAGCAGGGCACTGTTTTATGCTTCTGTCCAGACTCCACTGCCTTCTCCTTATGCTGTTGTACCTTTTTCCCCCTTTCCAGCTCATTTCTTCCAAGGTGCCCAAAGCAGAGTATGTCCCAACAATCATCCGCAGGGACGACCCCTCCATCATCCCCATCCTCTACGTAAGTAAATCACTTCTGCTGGGGCTGAGAACAGGAGTCATACAGAGACGCTTTTATTTTCCTGGCTCCCATTAGGGTGACTCCAGAACGCTGATGTGATTTGGAAAAGCTGTCAGGAAGGGGCTGGGGGTGTGCCGACCCCAGTTTTGGGGTCTGGGGTAGCTTTGTCGGGGCTCAGGTCCAGGTGGAGCAGTGAGGTGGGGTGGAAATGGCGCACGTGGGCTCTGCAGGCCCAGCCAAGCTGCGTGGGAGGATCACCCAGGGAAGGCAGGAAAGGCTGGATCGCCGGCAGAGCTGCTGCTGCCGGGCTTAGGGCTCCTCCCTACGCTCGTCCTTGGGATAGGCAGAGCTCGGAGCTCGGAGTGAACCACCAACCCCATCGCCCTACGGACAGCGGGGCATCCCTGTCAGTCATTAATGGAACTCTGACTGAGTCTGGCCTGAGCCGGGGTCTGAAACAGCACTGAGGAGTCACGGGGCTCTATTTCCTATTTATTTGCAAGGGAGGGTGGGACTGGAGCCCAGCTGGGCTCCGTGTGCAGCCAGCAGAGCTGCTGGGCTTTAGCCTTGCTGCCTCTCGTCCTTGGAGTGTTGTGCCCTTCTCCATGACCCTGCTGTGGTGGGAGTGCAGCTGTGGTGGGAATGCAGCTGTGGTGGGAATACAGCTGTGGTGGGAATACAGCTGTGGTGGGAGTGCAGCTGTGGTGGGAGTGCAGCTGTGGTGGGAATACAGCTGTGGTGGGAGTGCAGCTGTGGGAATACAGCTGTGGTGGGAGCACAGCTGTGGTGGGAGCGCAGCTGTTGTCAGCCAGCTTGGGCAGGGGTGAAGCCAGAGCCTGGCTGCAAAACCTGGCCCAGGAGGGGAAGAGGCACTGCTGATGCTGACTGCAGCTGAGGGACGGTCTGTGCTTTGGGTGTGTCTGCAGGCTTCAGCTTCGAGCCTTTGCCTGGATTTGGTCTTCAGGGACTGTTCAGTCTTCAGCTTCTGTGCTGAAATGTGATTTAGGGTGGGGGTTACTGCTGCTGGGACCAGCAGCCATCGGTTGGTGTAATTAGAACATCCTGGGAGTGGCATTGTGTGCATATCAGGGAGCTGGTGGAGCGACAGTGAACCTTTGTATGTTTTCTGTCGTTTCCAGGACCATGAACACGCCACCTTTGATGATATCCTGGGTACGTGAGTGTTACCTCCTTTTCTTATTTCCTGCCCATTGCAATAGGATTTATTTTCAACTTTGTTCATGGTTCATCTTTTCCAACATACTTGTTTTTTGGGGTTTTTTGCAGAGGAAATAGAGAAGAAACTTAACATTTATCGGAAAGGCTGCAAAATCTGGAAGATGCTGATATTTTGCCAGGTACATGCAAGTTGTTAAACACTTGGGTGATTTGTTATAAATTTGTCTTTTTCTATGGGGAAAGTGACAGGGGAACCAATATTCCAAAGTCAGCTTCTGTTGAAGTCACTGCCAGGGCACAGCTTTCACTTCCCATTTCCCAGACACAGAGCAGCCTCAAGCTGCTGTGACAGCAGGAAATCAAATCTGATTTAGTGAGGCCACGTCAAGGGCTGGGCTGATTCTCTCAAGGAACCCAGGCAAACCAGCGTCAGCACAGACCCAGAACGGATTCCAGAGACAGGAACAAGCACTTGCAATGTCATGGTTATGGTTTCCACCCAGCTCCAGTGTGACAGTGACTGTGGTGAGCTGGAGGCCAGAGGATGCAGGAGAAGGGCCAGGCTGGAGCTGTGGCTGGGACAGTCCAGGCCCTGCTGGATCCGGGGTTTTCTGGGGATTTCCTGTCCCAGGTTTGCTGTTCCTCGTGGTGGTCAGCTCTGGACTTCCCCGGCACCTGGCTTCGCTCCCTGCACGTGCCCAGTGCTGCAGAGGAGCAGCTGTGCTGCACCCTGACCTGGAGGTTGTGACTTTTCATGTTCCTGGGGTGCTATCACCCAGTTGGTGCCTCCTGCAGCCCAAGGCCAGTTCCTCTGCAGTGCCCTCCCTTGCCTGCTGTCCCTGCTGTGCTCAGCTTCTCCTCTGCCCACCCCCAAGCGACAGGGACTTTCTTGTCTTCCCTATTACTCCGCAGCCACCCACAACGGCGTTTTATCTATTATTGTGCCTTTCTAGAGTGATGTGGGCACAGAAGAGCAAACCCAGAGGATCCAGCCCCCACCGCTGCCCGCGTGTGGATGTTCCCTGAGCTGTCCGCGGTGCGGGGCTGCCCTGCTCCCTTGTGGCACTGCCGGGAATGGCTGGGCAGGACAGGAAACTCATCCGGGGTTGGTTCCTCAGGGTCTGTGCGAAGGGGTTTCCATCTGTCTGTCTGTCTGTCTCTTGCAGGGAGGCCCCGGGCACTTGTACTTGTTAAAGAACAAAGTCGCCACTTTCGCCAAAGTGGAGAAGGAGGAAGATCTGAGCCTGTGAGTGGCTGTGTCGTGTCCTGGGCTTGCATGGCGTTTCTCTGCTGGGTTTGTCAGTGTTTGCAGCACACGGTGGAGCAGGAGAAGTGAAGGGAGCTGGGGTGGCTTGGTCAGGGCATGAGGAGGCTGAGGGGTGACCCAGTAGCAGCTCATGGTTCATCAGGGGTGACAGCAAAGGTGACAGAGCTGAGCTCATCCGTGGAGTTCAGATTTATACTTTTATCAGTTTAGTGTCTCTGTGGATTGAGACTATTCAAAAGAGGAGAAAGAAAAGATATTTCCTCTCCTAACAACGGCTTTGCTGCCCAGAAACCAGAAGCTGCACCTCGAGCCCCTGGTGCTGTGATACCATTGCTGAGCTGGTGACCGTGGCAGAAATCCAGAGTGTTCCCCCACAGCTGGCCCTGGCCAGGGGGAAATGGAATTTGTCTCTGCAAAGCCTGCTCAAAGTCCAGCCTGTTACTGAGGAGGCTTTTCACGGACACGCCAGCCTTCAGCTGGGAGTGCTGAGCAATTTTGCTGCTCCTTGCAGAGCGTAAAGCTTTGCCTGTTTTGCTGCCTACTCGCTTGTGCTGGCTCCGACTTGCTTGGCTAACAGTGCCTGGCTGTGGGGGAGAGGATGTATCCCAACCTGTTCCTACACAACTTGTTGTTGGCATGAGAACTGAGTATTAAAATCAACAGCTGCTCAGCCATCTCACGCTCTGGCACAAACACTGGCTGTGGAATTCTCCAGCACGTGTGCACATCCACGATTCTGAACACACCCCAGGCATAGCTGCTCGCAGGCTGATAAATCAGGGATCTGCAGAAAGCTGTGAACACACAGCTGAAAGTTTGGGAGCCTGGAAATGAATGTCTCCATCCAGCTTGTGTGTCCCTGGGAGGCAGTGCTGGGGAAAGCTGGGGCTGAAATCTGCTTGGAACACCCAGAGAGGAATTTCTGGGCTTTCTGCTCCAACCCTCTGCCCAGGGAGGGGCTCGTGTTTCACATCCCTCAGGCACCGAGTGCCTGCTCACAGTCACTGCACATCGGGTGGGTGTGACTGAGCAGCACCAAGCACGGGCTGACATGGGGCTGAGAACAATCCCTCCCGCTGTTCCCCGCTGATTTCATGCCCTGGAAATGAACCAGGGCATTGATAACCCTCGTGTTCAGAGAGGGCACTTGTTGATAGAAAGGGGAGAGAGGAAGCTGGAGGGGATGCTGGGTAAAACTCTCACTCGTGAAGCCCTCCTGGGGGACTTCACTCCCTTCTCCTCACCTTGGAGCTCCCGTGGCTCCATGAGCTGCTCCTCCTCCTCTACCACATGAACTTGGACCTGCTCCTCTGGCCCTGGCTCTGCCCCTCTTC
Source organism: Pomatostomus ruficeps (assembly GCA_013400735.1). Taxonomy (NCBI): domain Eukaryota; kingdom Metazoa; phylum Chordata; class Aves; order Passeriformes; family Timaliidae; genus Pomatostomus; species Pomatostomus ruficeps. The sequence goes on from VYZT01044766.1 coordinate 93,193, forward strand.
TCCCTTGTCTGAGATCCAGTGGCTCTTCCTGAGCAGTTTCCTGCCCAGGCTGCAAACCTTGGGCCCTGAGTGGTGTGTGCTCACATCCTTGGCATTAATCATGCTTATGAGGAGAGAGAATTTTTTTTTTTTTTAATGATGTATTCTGTTTTTTCCAGCTTCTGGAAGAGGCTGAGCCGGCTGATGAGTAAAGTCAATCCTGAACCAAATATCATCCACATCATGGGCTGCTATGTTCTTGGAAACCCCAATGGGGAGAAGGTAGGAGCTTGTGGGTCACCCCTGGAGCGTCTGCGGGGCCCAGGGAGGGCACAGTCACACTGGGAGCTCCAAAGCTGCCTCTTCTGCTGGGTGGGAGCCCCACAGGGGTGTGAGGGGGAGAACCACCCTCTGGACTGTGCCTTTCCCAGGGGGCAGGGGAGGAAGGATCAGTGACCTGCAGGACAAATACTGAAACCTCTGAGGAGAAGACTCAAAGTACTTGATTTATTTATTTACTGGTGAGGTAGATGTTTTAAAGGACGTGGCTGGAAGGTTTTCCTGAACAAAGATGGGCAATTCTGGGTGCTCAGGAGTCCTCGTGGTTTTCAGCTGCTAACTCTGGTGTGTTTTCCTTTCAGCTATTTCAGAATCTGAAAAACTTAATGAATCCTTATAGGGTTGCCTTTGAGTCTCCACTTGAACTATCAGCTCAAGGTAATTTATTTCCTGTACAAGGACACACCCCTTGCTAACCAGTCTGCCTCCTTCAGGGGGCATCTTCCTGCAAAAGCAGCTTTGACTCCCTTGGTGCTGCCGCGGTCTTTGTTGTGCTTGTGACCACCTTGGGTAGTTCAGCTGCTGCCCCTGGTTTTCCCCTCGCAGTTCCTGCACGTGTTCCCATTTCAAATGCCCTGCGTGTTGTGCCTGAGGCTGCAGAGGCCTCTCCCAGGATCCTGGCAGGGCAGAGGAGGCAGCTTTCCAGGCTGAGTGTAGGGAAATCCATCATTTTTAGGGCATGAGGAGTCTGTGGGGGAAATGCACATGGAGCAGAACCTTTTCTGCAGCCAGGTGTGCTGAGTCTCTTCTCCAGAGCTCAAACCACTGGCACCAAGTGAATTGTGCCACCAGACAACTGAGATATGGTCCACTGGAGCTATTCTACAGCTGACTCTGCTGGCCCTTTTCCCTTTTTTCCCTGTAGCTCAAGATACTTCAAGGAGCTACAGGATTTTTCCTGTTCTCTGGTCAGTGTCAGTAATTCGCAGTGCAGTTTCACAAGCGACAGATTCTGAATTTGTCCTTGTTCTTTTATCTTTGCTGTAGTTCTTGGCAGATAAAACCACTCAGGATTTGGCTTTGGGCACTCCTCTGCTGCCCACAGCAGTGGCCTCAGCACTGCTGGGTTTTTCTTGCCTCCCCTCACCCTCAGGAATGTGCAGGAGTTGAGCACACTGGTGCTGGGCAGAGCTCACAGGATCACAGGATCCCAGAGTCACTGAGTCCCAGCCTGGTTTGGGTTGGAAAGGACCTCCAGGATCGCGCAGTTCCACCCCTCCGTGGGCAGGGACAGCTCTCCCTAGGCCAGGCTGTTCGGTTCTCTGCGCCATCGGTTCAGCTGCACACGGTGCCTGCCCGGATCCCACAGCCAATGTGCTCGGGTGTGTCCAGGAGCAGCTCAGGGGGAAATTCCAGGGTTTGGGGGCAGCTCAGCAGCCCAGGCAGCGGGTTCAGCGTGCAGGCATTAAAGCAGCTGAGCCAGCAGGACGCTGGGCTGAAGAACACGTCGGAATTTATCCCCTTGATCAGTCTGGGACGCGCTAAGAGTGTACCCTCGTAATCCTTTGCAAAGTCATCTAAAACTAATCCTAATCAGGCCTCACAAGTGAAAATCCCCTCCTTGAGCCCTGTCTGAGGGCAGGGTTGTGTGCCCTTGTGTTTTCAAATGCACCTCCTGGGCACGGCCCTCGCTCTGTGGCTGCCTGAGCCCCCCTTCAGTCAGAGGGGCTGGGGAACACAGCTGGCACTGCCGTGTCCTGAGAGCTCACGGGACAAGAGCAGGACAGACATGGCCTGGTCATTTAAAGAAGTACATATTTTTAAATTTGAATTTTCAATGTAAATTATTTTCAGTGTTTCTTTACAAGGAGGTAACTCTTGGTTTGCAGCCTCTGAAGTGCCCGTGCCTCGTGCAGGCTGTGGCTGATCCTCTCCAGCGCCCCTCAGCTCTCAGAGCAGAGAGGTCAAAGTCTGAGACTTTGTGCTCAGCTCCTGCCCCAGGGACAAACCCTGCCAGGGGATTACAGGGAGCTGCTCATGGGTGAGGAGATCTGCAGAGGTGTTTGGCTCTCACGGGCCCCTCCACGTGTCACTCCTGCCGTGGACGGGTCCCTGTGCCCTGCCCGTGGCTGGGCGTTTGTGCTGCTGTGTTCTGTCACCTCTCCCTCGTGTCCAGGTGTGACCCCTGTGCCTGTTTCCCTTCTAGGTAAGCAAATGATTGAGACTTACTTTGACTTCCGCCTTTACCGCCTCTGGAAGACCCGCCAGCACTCCAAACTGTTGGATTACGATGACATTTTATGAGCTGGAGAAGCCTTTGCAAGAGGAAGCTCATCACCAGTGTCCAAGAAGTCATGCTTTATTGCAGAGAGACTTTTTTATTGGCACAGGGAGCCCTTCACAGCCCTACGGGAGGCAGCAGCGCTAAAGGGAGGGAAGGAGGAGCCCTCGGAAGTGTCGGGAGGAGAAGTCTCCTGGGCCAAGAGAGACTGGAGGGAAGGGGGTGACAGTGACACCTCGCTGGCCTCAGTCCGAGCCGTGGGGCCTCAGGAGGAGCTGTGTGAAACGAGGACAGGAAGGAGTTCCTGGCAGAACTGAGCTGTTTTGGGTCAGAATGGGCCAGATTTGATTCCAGGTCCTTTTAAAGACTTTTGAAGCTCAGGTTTTCTTACAAAAAAAAAAAAAAAAAAACAAAAACAAAAAACCAACAACACAAACCCAATTAACCCGTGCACTACAGTGAAGAAGTCACCAGAGCACAGAGGGAGCAGGGGCTCGTCCTGGTGGGACCTTCAGTGCTGGGAGTCCCGGAGAGCAAGGACTGCTACACCTACTCCTGCAAGCTTAGAGCAAGATGATCCCGTTTCCATGTGAATATATACTGGGATATAGAGTTGAAATCTTCATTTTTGTTAATTTGTTTTGTTTAATAGAAAATAAGTGCAATTTTTATAGCGAGGAGGGGGGAGTAAAATCCCTCCCGATATTTAATTAGTTAAAAATAACACACCATAACCAATAGATGAGGTATTTTTGGTCTGCTTGAAAATATATTCAGAATGGTAATATATCTTCTGTAGACATATTTAATCACCAGCAAACATGGTTTTAACATCAGTTAGCAGACCCTGCATGTCTGCTGCGTTGGTTTGGTTCGTTCCTTTCAGAGTAGCTGTGCTGCACTACCTGTACGTGCTCTCACGAATGTATAGTTCTCCTCCAATTAGCCACAACTTCATTACTTTCTATTTTGCTGCTTGCAAAACTATGGGACTTTAGTTTTGCTGAAATACTTTAGGTTAGAAACACGCGACCTGGCTGGGAAGCCTCGGTCAGGCTCGCTTTGGTATAAAAATGAACTAGAAATTAATAGCCATGGTAATTAATTGTTCATGCCAGTGCGTTGCTGTGTGCTGGGAGAGGAGCTCCCTTCCCCTGGGGGGAGCACGGAGGCGTTTGGGAGAAATGCTTCTGGAGGGGCTCAGCACGGGCTTGGAGCATGAGTTTGGCTCTTCCCTCTGTTCCTTTGACTGCAGTTTTGTGCGTAACCCCCCTGCCCCTGCTGAAGGAGCTGTGTGTGCTCTGAGCTGCTCAGCCCTTCCCGTGCAGGACAGAGAAACCCCAGCTCTGTCGGAGCAGCCGGAGGGCTCAGGGCTGTGCTTGGTATTGATGGTACCTTTTGGAATCTCTTTACTTTTCTTTGGCTAGGTAAGGGGGTGCTTTTTCATTTTTGGGAATGGGGCTTTTTTCACATTCTGCTGTCCTCTCAGAGGACAAATAGTACTTAGAGTCTGTCTGTGTAGGTCACGGGCAATTCTGGGAGGTGACACGAGTTATTTCTTTCACAAGCAAAAGAAGTAACAGGGAAGGTTTACCTTATATTCCTGGTTTCCTGCTATCTAAAATTTGTTGATTGTGAAGTGAAGGAAAATATATGTACAAATCTTCTTTTAACTACTTACAAAAAGAACTAGGTGTTCTGACCTGTAGAGTCCTCCTTCCCCTGTGCCATACCTGTGGTTGTAATTTTGGGGAGCAGGCCCCTGGCTAGAACTGCTGAACCCTTTACATTTAGAGCAGTTTCATAGCAAAACTTTTGAAGAAATAATGTACATACAGTAAGGAGAGGAATAGGTGGAGAGAGATGGTTTAAAGCCACACAGACAGGTGTGGGCTGATGCCTCCCCTGGGTGGGAGCTTTGGTAGCCACGTCTCATCCCTGGACTCAGTCAGGTTTGCCAGACTTACAGTGAAGGGGAGAACAGGCACCAGTCTGTAGCTTTTGGAAGAAAATACCAGATATATTTAAAAAAAAAAGAATCCCAAATTTATGCCAATTCTATTTAACATTGGAGCTTCCACCAGCTCCGTGGTGAGAGGTGGGAGCCAGAGGTGCAATGAAAGCACAAAGTCACATTATCTGGAGAAGGAAATGGTTGTGGGAGGATTAAAATGCTGACACAAAACTCTCTCCCTTTCTGACCCTTTCACCTCCTAACTGGAGACAGGCAAACTGTTCTTCCTTTCTCTTTCTCAAATCCCAATTCAGTGAACTTGGTAGCATGAATGTAGCATTGTGGAACTATTGAGAATCTTGTTTAACCCCAAAGGGCCCGTTTATGTATCCACTTGAGTGATTTCTCTGTAGAACTATTGTATATCCTCACTGACCACGTGTAGTACTTGGGGTGCAAAGTAGAAGGTCGATTGTACAGCGGTTTCTGTGGGGAGGTGTGCTGGAGTGGACACTGTGGACTGTTCTCCTGGTGCAGTTTATGGGATAATGACAACTGCTGAATGCATTTCCCTCCAAAGATCTATATTCCTCATAGCTTGTGGTGTTTATGACATGAACATAATTTTTCCTTTGTAGCATTCATTTGCCTAAAGAGATGAAATTCTCTCAGAGCTGAGGCTGGAGTAGAGTTGGGATGTTTGATGTCCTGTGTGCGGCAGCGTCCTTGGAGTTAACCACTGGTGTCAGAGGAAAACACTTTTATTGCCCTTCTTCACTGGCTGAGCTTTTCAGGGGGCTGCTGGGAAAGGAAAGGGGTCAGCAGAGGAAAATAAAAATTGTAATTATTTAAACTTTAGAGGTAAAAATAGAGCCTGGGAACTTCCTCAGTCCGACCAGCCTGTAAATGTTGAGCCCGGCATGGTCCCAGCCAGGACAGCTCCGAGGCCTGATGTGTTCCTCACCCCCTGTGCCCCTGCAGCATCTCCCGGGAATGCCAGGGCTCAGTTCCCTGTGCTCCTGCAGCATCTCCCGGGAATGCTGGGGCAGTATCCATGGGCTCAGTTCCCTGTGCTCCTGCAGCATCTCCCGGGAATGCCAGGGCAGTATCCATGGGCTCAGTTCCCTGTGCTCCTGCAGCACCTCCCGGGAATGCCAGGGCTCAGTTCCCTGTGCTCCTGCAGCATCTCCCGGGAATGCCAGGGCTCAGTTCCCTGTGCTCCTGCAGCATCTCCCGGGAATGCCAGGGCTCAGTTCCCTGTGCTCCTGCAGCATCTCCCGGGAATGCCAGGGCAGTATCCATGGGCTCAGTTCCCTGTGCTCCTGCAGCATCTCCCGGGAATGCCAGGGCCCTGCCCGGGCGGCTGTGGCTGCTGGGCACACAGGACAGTTTCTCATTCCACCCCTGCCTGCCCCTGCAGCTCTCACCGCCCGCTCTCGCTCTCGGGGTGTGTCTGAAAGCAGTTCCCTCCTGTGCCGCCGGCAGTTCCGTGTGCCCGGGCAGGGTGAGGGGTGAGCGGCTCCATCCCCAGCGCCCTGTCCCTCCAGGGAACTGCCGCAGCTCCTGAATTGCCATCAGCAGGGGCAGGAGGATGGGGGCACCTGGTTCACCTGCAGAGAGGCAGATTAACCCCAGATGGCTGAGTGGGGTGCCAGCCCTGGCTCTTCACCAGCCCCGGCTCGGGGTTTGTGCTGCCCTCGCTGGAGGCGGTGTCGGGTGTGAGCTCCAGCCCTTGCCTGGTAAATGTGTCACAGCCCGGGCTGGCAGTGTCACCTCCGGGAGAGGAGAGTGGCAGGAGGGGCCGCAGCTGTCCCAGCCCTGCGCCTCAGCCTGGCTCAGGTGCTGGGAGTGGCCCCGAGGATGTTCTCTGGTGCCTGCAGGGAGTGTCCCCTCAGCGGGAGGGGCTGGGGGATCATGGGCTCAGTGGCACTTGTCCTGCACAGGGCTTGTCAGAGAGGCTTTTCTCTTTTCCTCTTGTTTGGCTGGGAAGGAAAAGGAAGAAGAAAATCCAAGTTTCCCTGGGATGTAGAAATAGGTAGAAAACAGTTGAAGGTTTTTGCACCTCTGCTCATGCTGCAGCCACCAGCTTCCCTCTGCAGCTGACCTGCAGGCCTGGGGTGGGAAACACCAATGCCCAGATAATCCCTTCCTGTGTTAGAAAAACAAAAGCAGAAAAATCCTTGTAGCTCCAGCAAAACATCTGACTGCAAAAGGCACCCAGCCAGCTCATCCTGCCCGTGTGAGGACTCTGCTGTGGGATCCCAAACGCCTCTGGGTGCCTCTGCAGCCACCTGAGCCCGTGGAGGGGCTCAGCTCTGTGCAGGAAACTCCGGGAAGGAATTTATTCTCCATTCCTCAGCGTGGCCTTGCTGCCTGGACTCAGCACAGGGTTCCTGCCTCCAGTGGTGTGTCCATGTGCTCTGTCCGAGCTCGGGGGGGATGTTCCGTGTGAGGGAAGCGGGAGGCAGGGCTGTGGTGTCCGGCTGTGTCCTGGCACAGATCCACCCCGCACACAGCTCCCGCTGCTCTGCCTTGCTGACCTGTGCTGGGAGTTCCTGTTCCCAGGCTCCGCTGGCAGGGCTGCTCGGCACCCTCAGCAGCACAAGCGGGGTTGGCTGAAAGGATGGAAAATGCTGGTTTTAAATGGCCAGCCTGGCAGGAGCTGGGAACGGGAGCGTGTCCTTAATCCCGGCCCCTCCTTAATCCCGCTGCAGGGGGAGTGACAGGCTGGCTCTGCTCTAAACATTCAGCCCCTCAGAAGGCAGTTTTGAGTTTGGGTATTATTAATGTGTTGCTCCAGGATAAGATATGTTGCTGTGTGAGTGAGAAAATCCTGCCAGGGCCCTTCCAGCTGGCACCTGCTGGCAGAGCCCTCCACCAGGGACGTGCTGGGCCGTGTCCTCCTCCTCCACTGCCAGGGGGGCTCAGGTAAAGCTCAGCTCAGGTCCTGCTGAGTTGCTGTGTGCTCTGGGTTTGCTGTGCCAGTCCCTGGAGCTGGGGACGGCCCTTCCCGAGGGTAGCAGTGTCCTCCCAAGGGATATTGAGTGGTGATACCATTGTCCACGTCATCTGTAGAGACTTGTTTGTGATCCTGTATTTTGTCCCGCCGACCACAGCATATCCCTGGCTTTCTGCATCTTCCACGGAAGTGTTTTTTAATTCTCATTCTGGAAACACAAGCCAAAGTCAACTGGAAACTGTTACTGGCGAGTCAGCCTGGTAATGATCTCCTCTATGGGAGCTGAGGGAGTAAATGGGTGTTTAATGGCCATGACCCTGACTGGGATCATTGTAATTCCCAGGTGATCCTGCTGGGTCATGGGCACAGGTAACGGTAAGATAACCCTGCTGGGGCAGTGCCTGATCTGTCAAACAGCACCGGGAACCAGCAGCAGCTTTGGTTCAGAAATCACTTCAGCCCAATTTACTGCCAGTCGGTGTGAGAAATGTAAAGACTGAAAGGAATAAACATTGTGGACGTTAAATGTAAAGAACCCGTCTGAAGAGAAACTACATTGCTTCTTTCCATAAATGTTTGGTAAATATTAAAGAACTAATGCAACCTGATTACTTTCCACAGTATTGTGTTGGTTTTAGAGTGTCCATAAAAGTGATAAGCACAGATAAGACCCATCACAAGTTGTTGCCCTGAGTTCCGAGAACGGGGACAATTACTCGGTTCCTTGGGCTTTCCAATCTTCCTTCCTTATCCCGTGACCTGGTGATGGTCCCAGCAGGAGTGGCCTCTACACCTGCAGCAGGAGGAGCCTTTCCCCCTGCACTGCTCAGCTGGGAGGGAGAGACCCCCGAGCGCTGATGGAGCCACGTGTGGGTCCCTTGTCCCCAGGGCCGGTCCCGTGTCCGGGGTGGCCCCTCTGTGCTTTTCCCGGCTGTTCAGCCCCAGCCTGGGGCACAGCCCCTGCCCTGCTCCCCACGCTGCTCCAGGGTCGTGCAGGCATGTCTTGGGCTCTACCTGGGGAACGTTTCTCACCTGGGTGACTGAGCTGCAGCTGCTGCTGAGGCTGTGGACTGTCACTGGACCGGGTTCTGGTCACTGCCACTGTCCCCTGGTCTCTGGCTCAGGAGCAGCTGAGATGCACATCAAGGGGAATTAGAAAGTTTCGGTGAAAAGTGGGGGGTTATGAGATAACTTGGTTTTAATTTGTATTTTTAGTGCTAATCCTCTGTTGTAGTAATACAGACCCACCTCCAAGGCGCTGTAAGGTGGAGCTGGTGCTGAGCTGGGAATTCAAGGACAGGGATCTTTGCCCTTTTCTCTGAAATGCCCTAAAAGCCTCCCAGATAAACGCAGCCAAGCGAGGCCCCTGAGCAGGGATGCTGCTCCCTGCTGTGCCCCTGTGCTCGGACGTGACCTTGCTGGGGGTCGGGTGGGGGTGGCTGAAGGAACCCAGCGGGTTTGGTGTTCCCCATTGCAGGGAACCGGGCTGGAGTGGGACCCAAACGTGCTGAGTGGGCTGCAGCTGTTCTGCTGTGTGTTTCCTGTTGTTCTTTAGTAACACTATTCCTGGAACTGGGGTGACTTCAGCTGTGATACCAAGCAACAGCACAACCTGAGCTCTCAAGGGCTGGGAGCCAGCGCCCTTTTGGGATCTTTTTCCCCTCAGAGTTTGGGCACCAGTTTTCATTTCCAGCTCCCTTTGCTACTGCAGAGTGAGGGGACATCAGCAGCTTTCTGAAAAGAAAACTCCGTGCCTGAGTAGCAAGCACTAAAGGAGACAGTGAAAATGGGTCTGGTCAATGTGGAGAAGGGGAAGGTTATGTCCAGTAATGCCCCTTAACTCTGAGACGATTGAGCAAATTTGTTTTACCCAAATGAGGAAAAGAAGCAACATTACCAAAGTAATGAGGGGAGCCCCAGAGCACGTAAGAGGAATTGATCAGTTGACAAATCTTGGGAAGAGAAGCCACTCTGCTGATCCTGCTCCGCTCTCCGTGGAGCTCAGAGGGAGCTGATCCTGCTCCGCTCTCTGTGGGGCCCAGAGGGAGCTGATCCTGCTCTGCTCTCTGTGGGGCTCAGAGGGAGCTGATCCTGCTCTGCTGTCCGTGGGGCCCAGAGGGAGCTGATCCTGCTCTGCTCTCTGTGGGGCCCAGAGGGAGCTGATCCTGCTCTGCTCTCTGTGGGGCCCAGAGGGAGCTGATCCTGCTCTGCTGTCCGTGGGGCTCAGAGGGAGCTGATCCTGCTCTGCTGTCCGTGGGGCCCAGAGGGAGCTGATCCTGCTCTGCTGTCCGTGGGGCCCAGAGGGAGCTGATCCTGCTCTGCTGTCCGTGGGGCTCAGAGGGAGCTGATCCTGCTCTGCTGTCCGTGGGGCTCAGAGGGAGCTGATCCTGCTCTGCTGTCCGTGGGGCTCAGAGGGAGCTGACAGCGTCCTGCTCCTTTCCCAGCTCCATCTGGAGTGCCGGACAGTGTGGCTGCAGCCACCCATGCTGGGTGCACACAGACCTGGCCGGCACATCCGAGCACCCGGAGCCCTCCTGGCTCCCCCATCCCAGCGGGAAGCTGAAGGCCCAGCAGGGGCACAAGGAGCTGGAAATGCTGGGCCCAAGAGAGCCCTGGGGTCAGAGAGCCCAACCTGGGACGTGCTGGTTTGGGGCCAAAGGGTCTTGAGGTTAGCGGGGAGTTTTGTGAACAAAGGCTGTGACCTCCGAGGTCTCACTGGGCCCCGGACCAGGTTGGCTCCTTGGAAAAGTGAGAAGGAGGTCACAGCCACCCCAGCCCTCCCACTGGAGTTTCTGGCTGCTGCTGCTGTCCAGGCATGGGGCCAACCCCGCCTGGCTCAGGAGCCAGCTCTGCTGCCTCGGGTTTCTCTGGGGCTCTGCTGCTTTGTGTGGGATAACCAGGCCTTGAGTACATGAATGGTTCTAGGGCTAAAGACATGATTTAATAAAAAGAGACGTTTCTGGCAAAGCCAGTTTTTGTCTCCTTTGGGGTTTTTTGGTTTTTTTTGGTGGTTTTTTTTTTGGTTTTTTTTTGGGTTTTTTGTTTGTTTGTTTGGTTGGGGTTTTTTTGGTTTTTTTGTTGTTCTTGTTGTCATTCTCTGGCATCTGGCATCTGGCATTATAAATCCAGGAAATGGCACTTGGCAGATGCTGTGTGAGGGAAATGATGTGTGATGAACCTGTGGTGCAGGTGAGGGACCTACAGGCACCTCTGAATGGCAGCAGCTGAACACACAGGAGCAGAACTCCGGAGAGCCAAGAGGCCCAGGTGCAGCTAAAAGGGGAGAAAAGTAAATAATCCTGGTAATTTAAACAAGGCACCATCTGAGAGCCCCAAATCCAGTCATGGGGATAGGGCAGGCATAGCTCAGAGTGATCCAGGTTCCAGCAGTACCTGCGGCTTAGTGAGCATGGGGTGCAAAGGAATTTAGAGTGCCTTAGGGACTGTGCCTCTTCCTGGGAGGAAGGCTGAGCCCTGAGCACCCTCCCAGACACAGAAACAGAGCCCTGGAGAAATCCCAGGGAGGGTAAAGGCCTGGTGACCCCCCTGGGGCAAACAGACCGGCTCCAAAACACAGCACGTCCCCAGGAGGGCGGGAGGCAATGAATGAATTCCAATAAACCCCTTTCTCTCCCACGGGCCTGTTCGAATTGCCTAAGGGAGCAGCCCTGGCTTGAACTCGCAGCTGCAATTCCCCCTTATCTCCAGTGCTGACAGTCACCTGCACGTTCATCTTCTGATAAATGCGGAACTGCAACCCCTCAGCACAGAGAGAAACAGGCTGGACAGCTCTGTCATTTCAGGCATTTTTCTTCAGCCCTGTGATCTCTCAGCCTCCATTTCCCCATCTTCCCATCTGGGGACATTCTCCATGTGCCACCACCGCAGTGAGGTGGGACGTGCCATATCCACCTCAGCCGTGTGACAGATGACAGAAATCACTTTTAATCCCTTGCCACCCTTGCGGCACCACGGGTGCCTGGAGGGCCTGGTGGCCAGAAGATGGTCTTTGTTCTTTTTCCTTTATCCTGGAACCATTCCACATGTCCTGGTTTTAAATCAGCACCATGGGGTACAAAGTCAAATGTGCTGCAGCAGCCCGGTTACCAGGGATTCCTTTTCCCTGCTGTTTCTGCCCTCTCCCTTCGTGCTCTGTTACACACCGTGGGTGATGGACAGAATCCGGCGTGGGAGCTGTGCAGGCTCCTCAAACCTGAGTTTAAGGTGAACTCCCACATCTCTGAGCCCTGCTGGGCCCTGCTCTGTCCCTGTCCCCTTGTCCCCTGGCTGTACTTGGGGCTGTCCCAGCAGACCCAGCCGCGGTGCCGCGTCTGGCTCTGTCGTGCTGTGCTTGTCACATCCTCTGGCAGCTCCGCAGCCACATCAGCCGTGTCCCGGCTCTGTCCGTGCTCCGCGGTGGCACTCGGCTGTCACAGCCTGCCCGTGCCGGCCCCGGCCATCATCACACCTGGGTTCTGTATCCTTCCTGTGCCGAACCACGAGCGGGATTCCCGGGAGGCTCTCAGCAGCAGCAGCCGGGCGCTCGGCCGGGCTTCCCCGCGGGTGTAAACGCAGCCGAGCGGGGGATTAGCTCCAGGGCACTGCTGCCCGGCCGAGTCTCGCTGCCCAGCCCTTGACACCGTTTCACTGACTCAGCCGAGGATCGGAGGAGTTGACAGAAATGATAGAAGGCTCTCAAATCCTGACTGGCAGGGGAGGGGATGAATAATGGCCGGATTTATTGTTTTGTTCTAAGGGCAGACGGGCATGCAGCGAAACCAGCAGATGTCAGGTTCAATGCCCACAAAGGGAGGCGTTTTCTTTGCGCCAGGTGCAGCAAAACTGTGTGAGATTCATTATTTCAGGATTTACGGGCTTTACACAAACCAGACAAGACCACGAAAGAGAAATCCATTGAGATCTCCGAGCACAAAGGCACATTGTTGGCTCTGGCCGTGCCTGAGCCGTGAGTCACCAGAGGCGGGGAAATGTCTCTGCCCGCTCGCCCCGCTCTTTATCCCCAGCCCCGGGCACCCGCAGCGGATGGTGCGTGATGGATCTGCGCTCGAGGGAGCGCGGCGGGTCAGGTGCGAGCCTCGCATCACCCCGGAGTTACCGGGGGTGAAAGGCGAGGAGCTGCCTCCTTCCCCGCAGCGCCGGCGGGCAGCAGCGCGGCTCCGCGGGGCACGGCAGCGTGGGCAATAAAAGCTGTTTCCAGTGGTTTAATTTCCAGGTCTCGATTGAAGAGGGTGCAATTGCTCTGTTGTGGCTCGGGAGTGCAAAGGTAGGAGCCTTATCAGCAGGATCCGGAGCTGCTCCCCGCAAACACACCTGTGCTTGGGGCAGCCGGTGGCAGCCGCCCGTGCCGGGTGCGGCCCCGGGAGCTCCCCGGGTCCTGCCCAAAGGTTATTTCGTGTCACGGCGTCCCCCGAGCCTCCCAGGCGAGCGTTTGGGAGCTGTGGGAAGTGCTGCGCTGCCGAGCGATCGTTTCCTGATCGCGCTCGCTTCCCAAAGACACCTGCGGGCGGCTGATAACGGCGCTGCCCGGAAATAACGCCGCGGCGGCACCTTTGTGTCCAACGAGAGGCTGTCAATGAATCACCGAGTCACTGAATCACAGAATAGCTGCCGCTGGAAGGGACCTCTGGAGATCATCCAGTCCAGTCCCCTGCCAAGGCAGGGTCACCCCGAGCAGGTCACACACGAACATGTCCAGGTGGGTTTGGAATGTGGCCACAGAGGGAGACTCCACACACTCCCCGGGCAGCAAAGAAGAGCAAAAGTGGGAAAAATGTTCTCCCGCTCTGCTGCCACGTGCCATGGAAAGCTCCACGTGTGTCCGTCAGAGCTCTCCCTGAAACACTCCTCTGACGGCCCGGGTAGCACAGACACTGCTCCGGAGCCCGGGGCTGCTTCCCTGTCCGCGGGGCCGCTCCTGCCCAGGTACCGGCTCCGCCTGCGGCCGGTATCCCACGGGTAACCCCGAAAGGCGCTTTTCGCTCCTGTCCTCGGCTGGCACCAGTCGGGATGGGGGAATGGGCACAAATGGGTGTTTTGGGATTCTGGGTCGATCACCACGGCTCGTGTCCCGGTCCGGGGCTCTCCTGTGTGTCAGGGGAGGGCGGTGCGGGCGGCGGGGCGCGGCCGGTCCCCGACCCGGGGATGCGGCACCACCTCGGGTCCCATCGCCGTGCCCGGGACCCGCCGGGACCCTTCCCCCGGGCAGCGGGGGCGGAG
>VYZT01044766.1:107777-128552 GCA_013400735.1 Pomatostomus ruficeps
AGCCCGCACCACCTCCCCGGGTTGTCACCCCCCAGCCCGTGCCTCCCCAGCCCACCCCGGCGTCCCCCCGGGCTTTCACCCCCGAGCCCGCAGCCCCCCAGCCCACGCCGGCTGCCCCCCGGGCTGCAGCCCCCCAGGCGGCCCCAGCTGCCCCCAAGGCTGCGGCCCCTCAGGCCAACTGCTTTCTGCACAAGATCAGCTCCAACTCCTTCACGGTCACCCCCCGGGGGCAGACCCCCAGCATCCGTGTCCCCGAGCCCACTGCTGTCCCCGCCGGCCGCCCCGCAACGCCCAAGGGGCCACCAGTGCCATCCACCAGCCCTTCCCATGCCAGAGCCAACGCCAGGAGGCCAAAGCCGGAGGAGGCCGAGGTGGCCGTGTCGCCCCTGCCCAGTGCCAGTCCGGCCCCCAGTGCCACCGGCGCCACTCGGCCGCTCTCCGCCTCAGCCCCCCGGGCCGGGGGCTCCTTCGAAATCCACCCGGCCCCCAAGCCCGACTTGGCGGCCATCCCAGCCCACGACCTGCAGGCACAGGCTCTGGCCAAGCTGCGCCTGAATTCGCGCAATTCCTTCGTCTTCGTGCCCCGCCGGGAGGGCAGCCCGGCTCAGCCGCCGGCCCAGATCGCCAGGCCAGGGCCACCGCCACCGCCCTCGGAGGAGAAGGCACCCAAGGAGCCCCCGAGCGCTTCCGCCCCGGCGCAGGAAGAGCCCATCACTTCCCCGCCGGCGCCTCTGGATCCCTTGGTACCTGTGACTTACATCGATGACATTGTGGAGCCGGACAGCGGGGAGATTTCTCCCAGAGCTGGTCCGGCTGCGAGGACGGGGAGCTTGGCGGATCAGCCCGGAGGAGCTGGCCCTGACCTGGAGATGGAGTTTTCCTCCGTGCCCCTCTACAGACCACACTCTGCCCCCCAGCAGAGGGGAGGCAGCACCTTCACTGTCGTGCCCAAAAGGAAGCCCGTGGCCTCGGGGCTGCAGGCTCTCGCCGATGCCAGCGGAAGGCCACAGCGGGAGGAAGAGGAGGAGGAGGAGGAGAGCAAAGCAAGAGGCAAAGCCGTGGACAACGCTGATGGGCCCCAAGTGGGGATATCCCACAAAAAGCGCTACCCCACGGTGAACGAGATCGAAGTGATCGGGGGGTACCTGTCCCTGGAGAGGTCCTGCATGAGCAAGACGGGCTCGCGCCGCAAGAAGGTAACCGGGCACCTCTGCGCTCAGCAGCCGGGCTGGAAGTGGCCCTGTGCTGCTTTGGGTTTGGCTTTCCATGAGGCACTGGTGGGAACATGGGCAATGTATTTGGTCCTTGTGGGAGCCAGAGGCTGCTGCCAGAGCTGTCTGAAGCAGGGGGTAAAAGAGACTCAGAAGTGAAGCCTTGGGGCTGGTGGAAAACAGGAGAGGGAAAGTGGAACTGCACCATGCTGATCCGAAGGACGTTTCAGGATGGTGAGGAAGGAGGCAGGGATTGGTATTTCTCATGGTATCCACTGTTAGGAGAGTTTGCAACTCTTTGCAAGCCCAGCGTTTTGTTTGCTTTTACTGTCTCCTGGAACTTTAAAGGGAACCCGAGGGCCACAGCTGGGAGATGGGACTTGGCGGATTAAATGGAATTTGCCCTCGGGGAGGGGGCACTGGGTGCTGTCCCACAGCAGCCGAGGGTGGGATATGCCCTGTGTCAACTGCAGGGCCTCTCCCACCCCAGCCCCTCTTGGAGATACGATAATGGAAAGTAAAGTATTTCAGGAATTTAGGAAATCAGGGGGAGCTGCTGGTTTGAACAGCTGTGGGCTGGCCCTCCTCTGCTCGCTGTGTCTGAGGAGTTGGCCATGCTGAGCTGCCCGTGGTCACTTGGGCAGCGTGGCACTGGCGTCTTCCCCGCATTAGTGATCTATTGATAGAGGCTCAAGAATTAGGTCTCGATTAGGCAGAAAGAGATCAGCAAGAACTTAACTCCCCTTGATAGGATTATACCACCTGCTCGTTCTGGATGTGCAGCCACAGCTCTGGAGATCCCAGAGATGCTGATTGCTCCAAATGCCTTTGGAGTGAGCGAATGCCAGATTTTCTCACTGCCTGGGGAGTAGCGTGAGCCCCCAGTTGAGAATTAATCTTTGTAGGGCTTGGTGGAACGCATTTGGATGTGATAAGAGGAGTGGGGCGAGAGCTGTGGGGCTCTGAGAGCAGCACACTGAGGTGGCAGATCACGACTTTGAGGGCTGTGGTGTGACGTGTTTTTCCATAGTGGGAATTGTTGGACATTTCCGTTACCCAAATCCAAGCAGATAACTGAGGGACTGAACGCACAGGGGTGCCTGAGGCGCTGAGCATTATAATTTGAGGAAATCCTTTGAGCAGGGTGCATCTCATTTGAAGGGAGGCAGCGAGTGCTGTCAGACTCCCTCCTGAGCACACATAGCCCGTGGTAATTTGATGGTGACTAATGCAGGGAGCAGGTCTGGAGCACGAACACCTCGAGATCCAGAACAAGCAGATGAGCAGGAGTGTTGATCCCTGCTCAGTGCTCCTGAAGTTTTTCCTTGTTCTGCCACAGGGGAATGCTTGGTCAGACTGGAGTTGTCCTGCTGCTTAAACACCTGCTGGCTTGCACTCCTTGCAGCTGTTTCAGCTCTGTTCTGGTTCAGTTTGGGGTGTTAATTGGATTTACACCAAATCGGGTGTGTGGTATAAATGGTGAAAATACTAATACAGCGTGTGAGAGCTGTGGGTGCTCTTAGGATGGAGCAGGGGACACTGAGGGAATCTTGTGGGATGGCCACACTTGGGTAAGCCCTGCTCCTGATGGAGCTGATTTTTCTGAGCAGGGGCTGCTGTTGGGGCACAAAGAACAAAGCCCCAGGTAAAACCAATTAAAGGGTGCACAGTGTACAAAGAGGAGGGAGGGAGGTGAGCACAAGGCCCGTGCAGTGACTGAGTTGTTTTTGGCTGGGCAAACCCAGAGAAGTCGTGGCACGTCCAGCCTTGGAGCTGTCTGAAACTTGCCTGTGGAGAGCTTTGAGCAGCTGGCAGGCCAGTGCTGCTCAGGGCAGGAGTTTGGGCTGGAGACTCCAGAGGACCTTCCCCAGCCTAAAATACCGTGTGATACTGGTTAACTGCAGTTCTGTCTGTCGGTGCAGGATCTGAGTGACATTGGGCAGCTCCTGTGCCCCTGTTCTTATCGGCTTAGCAGCATTACGTGCCCTGCTGTGCAGAGGAGGTGCTAAACACTCAAGGTGCACACACAGCGTTCCCTAAGAACCGTGTGTGGGGTCGTCCTGCGTGAGACCTTGTGTAAACATTTGGTTTCTGAGGGGAGAGAGATTAAAAGGCAAAGGAGAGACTGCCTGTTACATTTGCAGAACTCAGGAAGCTGAAACAAATAGGGACCTTTTCCCAAAAAGGGAAAATAAGATCCAGCCAAAGGAAAGCAGTAAAGACACGAGTTTCTGGGTGAAATTAAATGTGGCGTGGGAGAAACACCCATTTTTCTTTCAGTTCCCTTCCTGCTCAGTCAAGCACTGTCTGACTTTTTGAGCCAGGGTCTAGAAGATGCTGATGGTGGACAAATGGAAAGATTTCTGTTTACTCTTGACCTAGAGGATGTTTGTGGCTTTTACTCTGGGTAAAAGCTGAGTGTTGATGCCTGAAAAGGAAGGAGCTCGTATTAGGATGCATTCCTTGGTTTCTTCCCAAGAGATCACTCTGTGTCTCCAAGGCAACCAGCCAAAAACAAGAGTTCTGTTTTGTAGCTGTGACGGGGTTTTTAGAAACTGCATTTTGGCCTGAATTGGGCAAAACCAGACTGTTCCTGTGACCTGGGATCTGCAGTTGTTTGTTAGAACCAGTGCCCCTTTCTCTTTCGGGGTGTCAAACCCTGATGCTGGTTTTAGTGAGCAGCTTCCTGTGTTTTTTGGGGTGAACAAGCCCTTCTTGTGCCAAACATCTTCCTTTCCAAACCTTGCTTTTCAAAGGTCTTTAATTATGCTCCATACTCAAGAAAGTAATGTTCAGTAAACTTCAAGGACTTGGGAAACTTTAACTGTTTTGATGATGCCTGCAGGAATCTGGGAGAGATGAACAGCAGGTCAGCACAGGCTGGAAATGCTGTGGATCAATGCGTGTCTGTGCAGTCAGGGCTGCTAATGTATTCAGAAGGAGGGTGTCAGCCCTGGCAGTTGGACTCTCTGCTCTCTGAGATGCAAATGGAGTTTTTCTTCAAATGCAGAAATCCAGCCTCCTTTTCCATGCCCATGTCTGGCTGCTGATTGCGTGACTGTGGTAGAGATGCCAGCAAAATGGGCTGATGTTTCACGTCCTCTGATCCACATCCTCCGTGGCTTTTTGGGGTGGGAGGGTGGCTGGGACAGGCTGGGAGTGGGTTCCAGTGCTGGTCTGCACAGAGAGAGCTCCAGCCCCTGCTCCTGGCTGCTGGCACTGCCTGTGGGACTTGTGACTTTGCTGTGGCCTGAGGGATGCTGCTGGATCAAGGCCTTTCAGGATAAACAGCTTTATTGCTCCTTCCAGACCACTAAATATGTGAAGCAGCTGTTACTGTGGGGATTGGCGCTGGAGCTTGGTGAGGGAGAGGAGGATGATGTGTTGGAAATAAAGAATGTGCTCACAGCTCTCTCGTGGAGCTGCTGTGGTGGGACAGGGGCTGTGAGGGTCAGCGTGGGGCTGTGGGTGATGGACACCCCAGGATGTGCAGGTAGAGCACAGTCCCAGCCCTGCTCACCCCGGGGCTGTGGGTGATGGACACCCCAGGATGTGCAGGTAGAGCACAGTCCCAGCCCTGCTCACCCCGGGGCTGTGGGTGATGGACACCCCAGGATGTGCAGGGGGAGGGCAGAGCCCCAGCCCTGCTCACCCCAGGGCTGGATGAGCTGCAGCTCCTGTGCTCCTGCAGGGGCTCAGGTGCCCTTCAGAGCTGTTCGTGCACTCTGTGCCTGTTCTGAGACCTCTCCAGGAGGTACCAAGAGCAGCTCAGATAAAGCAGTGGGGCTGGGACTCAGTCTGAGAACTGGGCTTGCAGCTCCGAAGGGATGTGCCAGGAGCTGCTGGGCAGCTGCTGGAGGAGCTGGCTGAGCTCTCCGAGAGGACAGGATACATGTGCAGGGGTGGAAGGAGACCTACTGACCTTTATTCTAAACTGGGAGTGGGGCAGAGGATGCAGCACTCTGTTGGTGACCTCTGCTCAGGGCTCCTGTTTGTTATTGCAGAGAAGTGAAGGCATTTTACCCGATAGCAGTGCCAGGAGGAAGGGAAGACTTTGCTGCAGGATGTGAATCTTTGGGATCTCAGAGGATAAAATCTTACACAGCTGAGCTGACAAGAATCAATGGTGGTTTGGTTACCTGCCAGAATAACGTAGAATAAAGCTGCTGGTGAGATAGAAATCTGGGTTTCTGCAGAACGTGTGGTTGGCGTGTCGGAGAGCTGGGGAAGGACGGCGCACTGCAGAGCCAGCCGGGCTCCCCACGAGCAGTGCCTGGCTCAGGCTCTGCTCTTGCTGGAGGCTGGACTCTGCCTGTGTGTGCAGAATGCGCCCTGGCCCTGCTCCTTCAGTGTCACTGCTGCAGAGCATCCCCAGGCACAGCGTTTGTCCTCCCCAGGATCCGGCACCTCTGGGGATCAGGCACCTCTGGGTATCCTTCAGGGAAGGTGAATTCTGGCCAGGCCACCCACAGTCCTGTGAATAACAGGACCTGAGAGCCAGCAGACATCAGGTTGTTGATGGGTTCAGTGTTTTGTGCTGGTCCCAGCTGGCAGTTTGCCGTGTGCTGGCAGGCAAGTCGCAGGCCGGTGCGAGCAGGGATTGCAGGAACAAGGCTGGTGGGATCCAAACTGTTGAAGTCTAAAGCTCAATTGTCTCCAAAGATGTTCAGCTGAACTTCAAAAAGTTCCAGTTTACGTGGACTTCAGCATGGTCCGTGTCCTAATCTTTTGAGCTGCATAATGCCTGAATGTGGCTTCCGAATTCCCACTTAAAAGTCTGTTTAAAAAATTATTCCAAATACCCTCAGTTGTCATCATGGGCAGCAGCTTTGTTGGTCTAACCTGCTGAACTTCTTGCTCTGTAGTTTTCCATCTGCTCAGTTCTGCTGGAGATGGTCTCTGGTGAGAACCAGGTGGAGGCTGGGGATGTTGGTAGGGATCAGCATTTCCAGCTGTTGCCCAGACCTGTTTGGAGCAAGTCTGCACAGTGTGGAGTCTAAATGCTGGTGGCTGCCTGAAGTATTTCTTTTGCAATGTAGAACACAAGTAAATTAACCATAACACAAGCAAATTAATCTGGTGGTAGAAGCAAAAATCTCTCTGCAAAAATTCCTTTGCTTATGTCATCTCCGTGTTTTGGAGGGGTCAGGGCAGAGATTTGTGTTCTTTACTCTTGGAGAACTGCGTGTTCCTGTTCTGTTTTCTGTCTCTGGCTGTGCTCTGCTGGGGCAGATTCATCTGCCACCTTTAAGGAGGGGCCGCGGCAGTATCTGACACGGATGTATTGCATTTTTGGGAGATGAGCTCAGCACTGATAAGTCATGCTGAGGAAATAAGTGTCTTGGATGATGGAGTGCGGTCCCTCCCCTGCGGAGATGATCTCCATTAGCTGTCAGATGGCAGCAGGCTCTTTCACCCAGACAGGGCCATTTCCCTGCCCTTTGCTAATTCCCCTGATTGTTTTTCTGTGACGTTGATGGCTGAAGAGTAGAAATCAGAATTTGCAGCAGTTACAGCTCTTAAACCACTTCACAAGCTGCCCCCGAGGCTGTCGGTGGGGCAGCGGGTGGGTTTTTGTTTCCCCACTGCCTGCCAGCACCGTGAAGTGCTGAGACTTTGTTGTACGAAACCCTGGCAGGGCAGATGAGTCTGATTGATCTCATCTCTGCAGTGGGGAACTTTCTGTGGCCGAGGCTCTTGTGGCCTCACCTCTCCCATGCCTCTCCTCGTGCTGCAGTGTCAGTCTGAGCTGGTCCCAAACTCCGCGGTTCTCTTCCCCCATGTCCTGCCCGCTGCTGTCAGCACTGCAGGGAATGGGACAGAAGGGCTAAAATAGAAACTCTTACGCAAATAAGAGCCGAGCCTGGCTTTGAAGCTGGTTAGGACGTGCCCAGGGCTCAGCCTGCCCCAGAGCTCGAGAGGAGATTTGAAGTACTTTGTGCTCTGAACTCTAATCACGAGGATTACAGTTAACGTTTTCTTAATCACTTCCCTTAATCTGCAGACCAGATTGGAGATGGTTTATAATTTCCCTTTATCTCAAGGATTCAGTTTGTCTCGGGTTTGGGCTTTTCTTCCCACTCTGGTTTTTCCGGGATGTGGTCATGGTGTTCTGAGAAGGGCAGAGCAAGGACACACTGGGGTGGCTGGGGCAGGAGTCCTGCTGGTCTGTGTTACGTGTGGGGAGCAGTAGGGAAAATGAAAATGTTTAGTTGCTGGGTGCAGTGGCAGTAAAGGATATCTGGGTAAGAGCTGCTGCAGCAGCATCTCCTTCACCTCAGGAGTTGTGCTCACCCCCCTACCAAGTGGAACCTGAATTTAAAACCAATTTACAGCCCAGACTGGCAGTGACTGCAGCGCTCTGTGGGGCTGGGAGGGTGTCCCTGTTTCCAGTCTGTGTGGGAAGAGTCACGTGAAGCGTCTGTATCACACAGAGCGACTTCACAAACATCCTGGGAAAATCGGGGCTGGAGGAACTTGGTGCTGATGTTTTCCGAGAAGTGCCCTTGGGATGATCTTGGGGACTTGGCAGGATGGAGCTGCTGCTCTGCGGGCACTGCAAGGAATGGAGGAAATATCTCAGACAAAACACTTGCGTGCGCAGGGAAGTTGTGTCGCTCGCAGCTGGTGAAAATGCAGCTCTGGGGGCACATCCCTGAGGCTCCTGGTGAACCTGCTGCACTTGCTTCCCGTCAAGGAAGTTCCTTTTGCATGTTAAAGGAGAGGAAAAGGGCAAGAGAGGCATGAACTCTGTCGTGCAGGTGATGTTCACATCATGGGAGCCTTTTGCTCCTGGAGTCTGGAGTGAGGTCCTTGATAGGGTGGGAAGTAATTCTGTTCCCAGCCTCCCCCTGTTTCCCATGGAATGATGCTCCATGGGTCCCATTCCAGCACCAAACCCAGGTATTTGTTGGAGCTGCTCTGGGCAGCCTGGGTTGCACAGAAATGTTTGTGGGTGGCAGCTCCCAGCACTGCACCTCGTTGTAGCTGCGAATGGGCTGCTCAGAGCTGCCTGTGGAATCCTCGGCTCTTGCGGAGCTCTCTGTGGTTTTTATGAGGACCCCAAGTCGTGACACTCATGGTACCTTGTTTGTCCTGCTCCCTTTGTGTATTCAGATGAGGTTTGTTTCGTACAAGTGGGGAGATCTGTCCGGTTCTTAGGGGCCAAGTCAGTCATTTTTGAATTGCTTGTTAAGCTGAGGAAGGCTCTGGCTCCTCTGCCTGCAGATGTGAGGAGGAATAAAGGGCTCCCTGGTGAATGGCTGCTCTGTGCCCTGGCACACTGGGGCTCCAGCTGTGCCCGTGTGGGCTCTGCAATCTCCCCTTGTGCAGCACAGTGAAGGGAAGAGTTAACTAAGCCTCCTGCTCCTCGGGGCTGTCCCTACCCTGTCACCTCTCATCAGGAATTTGAAACTTCCCCGTGTCTTGCACAAGGAGTTTAATATTTCGAATCTCCATGCATTGCTCCTGTCTGCCATGTGCTTCAGCAGATTGGTTACACAGAGCTGGCTTTGTGGGTTGCCTTGTAAATGGAGACTTTCTTGTTTTGCCTTGTGGCTCGGGAGCTGGGATGTGATCCTGGAGGAAATGTCTCCTTTGCCAGCCACACAGGGCTTCCCTGGCGTGCTCCTGCTGTAAATCTTTAGTGCTCTTAGCTCTACTCAGCAGCTCACTGGGGTGCAGTTAATGGCTGAGCAAAAGTCAGCGTCACTCTCAGGAAACGCTGCTCGGAAATCATGATCAAGTGACTCTGTGCTAACACAGCCAGCTCCAGTTCCCCAAAACTCCTCTTTTTGTACTGAATGACAGAAGAGTACATTTCTGAAGTGCCATCTGCAGTTTTCTGGGCATACTTGGAATGCTTCAGCCATAGCAGCACAGGGTTAATCCGATAGAGGAACCAAGCCTCAAGTCCTCTCTGTTCCTTGTCAGGGAAAAACCCTTTCTTTCTGTGTCAAGGAAAGGCTTTAGAGGCACAAAAGCTCCTTATCTTCTGAATGATAGCAAATGCCTTGGTGATGTGCTGCTGCTCCCGCAGTCCCCAGGGTGCTGTTCCGGGCTGCCCCCACAGTTTGTGCCTGGAGTTATTCAACAATTTGGGCTGACACATGACCCTGTTCTCAGGACAAGCGCAGATACATAGTCAAACTCATTGCTAAATCCAAGAGAATGGCACATTTCCCCAAAAAGCCTTTATCTACAAGTTTCTTCTCATGGGAACTGTCTGGATCATTGACTGCAGGCTGCTGTGAAAAACTGAAGGTCCCTGCGGAGGCCTGGAGTTGAAGAACTGCTTTTGTGTCTCCTTTTAGTAAATCTGCTGCTCTGTGGGGCTGGTCAGATGGGAAGAGCAGGGTAAACCCTTTGAGGATCTTCGTCCACCATAAAAGCTGTGCCTCTGCCCTCTGTTTCCAGTCTCTCAGGCAGTTATCTGTCCGTGCAGAGACCTTCCCTCTCATTCTGTGGCAGCTGGGAGGTTGTTCTGTGCTGGACCCTCCTCTCTGTACAGCTCTGAGCCTCCATCCACCAGCCCAGTGGGTTTGGAGCCTGAGCAGCTTTTCTGCCCCGCTCGGGGGGTGTTTGCAGCCCTCCCCGGGGTGCTCTGTGTGCACAGGCTTCCTGACGCTCCAGCTGGCTGCCGGTTCAGGTGTCAGGTGTGATGTCTTGTGCTTTCATCTCCTTGACCCAATCTTTAGCCAACCAGTGCAGCAGCAAAGGTCCCTCGAGGTGAGGTGGCACAGGAGCACAAAGTTCTTCAGAAGTCTCCTGTTGTGTGTGCTTGATCTCTCAGAGATCTCAGTCCCTGCTTTGTGTCCATGCTGGGTCGTCCACCCTTGCTGCAGGTACCAGCCAAACCCTCCTGTGCTGCTGAGAGACTTGGAGGCGACTTCCTCGTGAGGGGCAGAGGGGGGCAGACACTGATCTCTTATCTGTGGTGACAGGGACAGGACCAGGGAACGGCTGGAGCTGGGCCAGGGCAGGCTCAGGCTGGAGAGCAGGGAAAGGTTCTTCCCCCAGAGGGTGCTGGGCATTGCCCAGGCTCCCCAGGGAATGGTCCCGGCCCCGAGGCTGCCAGAGCTCCAGGAGCGTTTGGACAGCGCTGCCAGGGGTGTCCAGGGTGGGGCTGTTGGGGGGTCTGGGCAGGGCTGGGAGCTGCACTGGATGATCCTGGTGGGTCCCTTCCAGCTCAGGACATTCAGTGACTGACCAGGTGTGAAAAGCTGCCTTAAATCACACCCAGCAGCGCCTGGCAGCCCCTGCATGTCCCGGGCAGTCAGTGCAGTCCCTGGGTTTGTCACTTGGGAATTATTGAGGAGAGAGGATGATGAGAGGAAAATCAGTGCCTGAGGAGAACAGGACTTGATCCCTGGTGCTGCTCAGCTGCTTGGATCTGGTTGGCACTTGGTGGGTTGGGAGGTGCTGGAGCTGCTGTGGGATGGCAGCAGGACTGAGCCCAGCTTGTGCTTCACCATTTGCCATCCCGTGCTGCTCCTCCAAGGACAGAGCAGGGATGGAAACTCCTGTGGGAGCCCCGGGTTTGGGAGACAGGAACCACTCACAGGGAAGGGAGATGGGCTCAGTCCTTCTCAGCCCCCCTGTTCTGGGCTGCTGTGATGGGGATCAAATCCCGACTTGGACTCTCCCTGCTGGAATGCCGTTCTAGGATGATTTTATTCTTTTAATGCCTGGAACAATTATTTTTTCCTGTTACAAGGTGAGGATTTGGATTGCTGAAGAGGTTTCAGTTTAAAAGGTGTAAGCACCCTACATTATCACTCTGGCTTTGGCTCATCAGCCAAGCAGCAAATGTGATAATGGGTGGAGAAGAGAAAAGCCAGAGTAAGGAGATGCTTCTGGGGCTGAGGATGCAGATTAACCCCTGGAGTCTTCCAGAGAGGTCCCTGGTGCGTGAGAAGCCATTGGGTCTTCGCTCTGTCCTTAAAACTGCCTTGCAGACTTTCCCACTTCCTTTCTGAAGATGAGGTAGCTGCTGACTGTCATTGCTCATGTTGTAGGTTGAGTTCTATAAATTGGTTATTTTTATTTTTAATAAACCTGTCTGTGGGGCTCTGCGATGCCTGCGCTGGGTGCAGCCTGAGTCCTGACAGCCTGAAGCAAGGTTGACTTCCCTTTTCTGAGTGAGCTCTGAGTGACTACTCAGATTTACGCTTTGTTGGGCAATGTTTGCCCTGGCTTCTCTTTCCTGGATATTCTATTACTCATTACTGTTCAAATCCTTGCAAATAAATAAATGATTTTTGCTATGGCAACAAGAACCTATCAATTGAACAGCTCAGTATTCCCTGAAAAGCCTGCTTTACTCTTTCCAGTGTGCTTGATTGCTGGGCAGAGTATTTATATTTTTTTATATATATATATATATATATATGGGTTTGGGTTGGACCCTGGGTTTGTGACACAGCTGTGGGTGAAGCCTCCAGCTGAGCAAAGAGTGACAAATCCCTGCAAACATCCACAGCTGAAGGGTGCAAAATTCTTCCTTGCCACAGCTGGCAGCTGCTGCTGGGGCAGGAGCAGGGGAAGCAGGGCTGAGACAGGGCTGAGCAGAGGCCTCTGGCTGGGCTCCAGCCAGCTTGGCTCTGCTGGGACACGCTTTTCTTCTGAAGAATCGTCCCCTGTTGCCTTTTGTGTTCCCATTAAAGTCTCTGTGGTCTGGCAAGGCGCTGCTGGCTGTGCAAAGCTGTTGTCTGTGCCATTACTGGGCTCTTGGTTTTCCTTTTGAGCTGGTTCCTGGGGCTGAAGCTGCCTGTGTTCCTCGCTCACAGCACTCAGTTGTGCCCTGTGGCTGCTCAGAGCGTTTCTCTGCCCCGTGTGTCCCCTGGTTTCGCCTGAATGCTTCACCCTCCCTGTTCTGGTGGGTCAAGCAGAGCTGCTTTGTGCTGCCCTGAGACCACATTGTGCTCAACGAGGGGAGCTCAGCTGCTGCCCCAGCAGATTTTGGGGTTTGGGGCTCTCTCCCCACAGGCAGGGCTGAGTGAGTGCCCCAGGGTCCATCCTGTGCCAGTGCCTGGTTGTGCCTCGTGTTTGCTCTGCCTGGGTGTGCCCAGGGCTCCCCTGCAGCACCGTGGGGCTCTGCCTGCTGCAGGCTCTGCCTGGTGCAGGCTCCGGGAGCAGGGCTGGGTTCTGCCACAGGGCAGGTCAGTGTGGCTTGGGCAACTTGTGCCCGGTGCCCCCGTGCCATCCGTGACTGCCTGTGTGAGCCTGGCAGCCGACCTTGGCCCCAGCTGTGCCCGGCGTGCCAGGGGCTGCCTGGTTGCTCCCTGTGAAGGGCTCCAGTGTTGCTTCCTGCTTGAATTGGCTGTGGGGAGTGGGAGCAGTTGAGTTTGGGGCTGTTGCTGTTGCCTCTGTGTGGGCTGTGGGTGTCTCCAGGCCGTTTCTGCTCCGTTCTGCTCTCTGGTTTTGCTCCCTGCTGAGGCTGTGTTCTCCTCCAGCACTGCATGCACCTTTAGCCCAAACTGGACTCACAGTAACTTTCCTTAGAGATTTCCTCCAGATAGCAGAAAACCAGGAACATTTAGTTCCATCTCCCAAGCTTAAATTCTAAACCCCAAGGCATCTCTCTCCTGTCTCCTTTGTTTTCCATGTTTAGCCGAGTACTCCTTGCCCTTCAGTGCCGTTGGCAGCACTGGCGCGTGGCCTGTGCGCAGTGTCTGGTTCTGGGAGAGCTCCTGAGCTTCCAGGAGCCCTGGGATCCTCCACCCTCGTGGCCTTCGTGCCTGGCAGCGTGGCTCATCCCCACAGGACAGACACCACATTGTGAGCAGTGAAGCCTGGCTCGGATCAGGGAGCATCTAGGTCAGCAGCAGGGATGGGAACTGCAGGGAGCAGCAACTGGAACCATTTTATTCCAAACTCTTTTCTCTGAAATAGACTCACTCTTCTCCCCATGCGTCACTTGGGGAAACTCAGAGTGGCTCTGGCCTGGGCTGGGGCAGGGAATGGGGATGAGCAGCTGGTTCCCTGTAGGCAGCTTCCATCCTGCCTTCTGCTGGGAGCAGGGTGAGGGAGCCAGCCTGTGCCCAGGGTCCAGCCTGTGCCCGAGGTCCATCCTGTGCCCAACGTCCAGCCTGTGCCCGAGGTCCAGCCTGTGCCCGAGGTCCATCCTGCCCCAGGGCAGAGGGGCACAGAGCTCCAGCTGTGGATTTGCAGTGTGGGGGAGCTACAGCTCTCTCTGGTACCCAGATTCGAGCTAAGCTCCTCTGGCTGCTCTGCTGGAAAGCCGCAGTGAAATGCTCCCTGTCCTGCTCTGATCCCTCCAGAGCTCCTGTCCATGGGCAGCACAGGTGGCACTCTGACCTGCTGGCAGCTCTGGCCCTTGGGGAGGTCCAGGTGTGACTTTGGCAGCCCCTACCAGCATTGTTCTGGTGCTCTGGCCGCTGCTGTGCAGGGAATGGGCGCACCTGGGCAGCACCGTGGTGCCTGAGGGCTGCCTGGGGCCAGGTGCCACTTCCCAGCCTGTGGGGGATTTTCTGCGTGATGAAAATACGGGATAAATGTGCTGCACTTGCTCCTGCCCGGTCATTCCACGGCATCTGGAGAGATCAGAACCATCCGGCTCCTGCCACCTTGTCACAAGCTGCCACGTCCTTTCCATTCTGTTTATAACCCTATTAGCTGAATTTTAATTGTATTTAGAAGTAAAGGGATCACAACACCCTTTTAGACAGCTGCTCCTGAACCTTGATCTGTGTTGGCTAAATACTTCCTTGCTTCTGGCATGAATTCACTCCTGGCAAGCTTCCCCTCCTTGTTTGTCTGCTGTGTGCTGGCATCAGCAGTTCTCTGCTCCTTGGTGGTTATTTTCTGGAGTACTTACAAAGAGCTGTTATGCTTTTTCTCCACCTTCACTTTGGCTGGTGTGAAGTTTTTGCCAGTGAATCTCCTCTGCACCTGTTGAGGTGACCTGTAACCAGATCCCTGGAGCACACCGGTAGATAATGATTAGGACAGGCAGGGCTGCAGGGGAACAAACCCCGCCCTCACATTTTCTTTTCAGCTTGGTCGAGCACATCTGGAGTTGTTTCCACCACCTGCTGGGTGTTACAGGGAGGAGAGAGCCAGGCAGCCCCTATTTCCAGCAGAAATGCCTTGCTTCATTCCTGGTTTATTTAAGCAGTATCCTAATGATGATTACAGTCCTGTAGCCAGTCCCAAATTTTCTTCCTCAGTTATTCAAAGGTGATGAACTTCTCTTAGTGCAAGGGTTGCTCTTAAACACAATTCCATTTTTAGTGTTTTTGCTCTCCAGTTTTCTTCATGCCCATAAAATTCTGCTTTGCCCTTGATGAACTCTTGTGTTGGAGTCACTTTCATTTCTCCGTCTCCCAGTGCCTGTGGAAAGGTCATTAGTGACAATACCAGATAAAACTGGTTAAAACCAGAACCTTTAAGGCCTCCCCCTTGTCCGGTATTTTCCCTGTGTGCTACCAGCTGTTACCATCTCTCCTCTAGCTGCTTCCTTCTTCTCACTTCTGTTTTTAAGCCCAGTTTTATGTAGCTCAAATAGCCAGAATGTCCTCCAAAGAATGGAGTCCTGATCATGGCTGTTTCTGTTTTCGGGAGCTTGGACACTCAGAGGAGTTGTCAGGAGTCAGCAGTGTCACCGTCCCAACACGTGGATGCTTTCCTGCTTGTCTCTCCCATGAGAGATGTGGTGGCAGCTCCTCCTGGCTGCTGGGCATCGGGGTGAGGTGGTGGCAGAGGGCACAAAGCCAGAGGTTCTCTGGACCCCTGGGCCTCCTGCCTCCATCCCACCCATTTGGCTCTGCCTTTGGGGTTTCCCTCAGCGTGGCAAGAGAACCACCAAGGCACTTGGGGAGGGGTGGGGGGGCTGCAGGGGCTGCTTTAAACCAGGGGCAGCCCTGGTGTGTGCGGCCGCCTGTGCCAGAGCCAGCGCGGGGATCAGCGAGGTCTTGTGCTTCTCTCTGCTAATTCTGCTCTGCTCTTGTGCAGATGAAGATCTCCTTCAATGAGACAAGTTTGCAGACGATGTTTGAGTACCCCTCGGAGAGCTCCCTGGCAGAAGAGGATGAGGAGGAGGAAGGACATGCTTCCGAAACAGAGGAGGAGAAGTCTCGTACCCTTTATGTTCCATGCCCAAACAGCACTTTGCATCCCAGCACACCTAACTCAGGTGGGTGAGGCACTATGCTGGCACCGTGGGGTTTCTGGCAGTGTCTGACACTGTCCACGTTCCCTGCAGACCCTCAAGGACTCCACAGGGGGGAAATGCTAATACAGGGAGCTGCAGATGGGCACCTTCCAGGCTGTCCCTGCTGGAATCTTGGTCCCATTTCCTTTTGGGGTGGAGAGGATTATTTACCTCATATTTTTCCTCCTAGCAGATTTATCCAGCTACACCCCAAAGCACTCTGTGAAGTTCAGCGAGTGGCAGGAGCACAAGTATGAGGGTCCTGCTGCAGAGGGACCCCTCCCAAAGGAAGCTGATTCCCAAGGGAACCAAGTCATGGTGAGGCTATAAATAAGCAAGTCTGGTGCTCTGTTGTGGGGTGGGGGTTGTTCTGGGCAGTGGATGGGACGGGATGGGCCTTTCCCTGCACACCTGGGTTTGTATTCCTGCCCAGGGAGCTGTGTCACTGCTCCCAAAGGGACCTGCACACCGCCCGACTGCCACTGCCACACCTGCCCCTCCCCGGCCGTGGGAAGGACACTCAAGGCAGATGGCACACTCTGTGCTCAGAGCAGGAAAGACCTGGATCTGTTGGAGCAAGTCCAGAGGAGGCCACGGAGATTCTCTGAGTGCTGGAGCCCCTCTGGAGCCAGGCTGGGAGAGCTGGGGGTGCTCACCTGGAGAGGAGAAGGCTCCAGGGAGAGCTCAGAGCCCCTGCCAGGGCCTAAAAGGGCTTACGAAAAAGAGGGAGATGGATTTTATTTTTTAACATGGCCAGATAATAGGACAAAGAGAAATGGTTCTAAACTAAAAGAGAAGAGATGTAGATTAGGTATTGGGAAGAAATTGTTCCCTGTGATGGTGGTGAGGCCTTAGCACAGGGTGGCTGCCCCGTCCCTGGAAGTGTCCAAGGCCAGGCTGGACAGGGCTTGGAGCACCCTGGGCTAGTGGAAGGTGTCCCTGCCATGGCAGGGGGATAGAACGAGAGGAGTTTTAAGGCTCCTTCCAACCCAAACCATTGCAGGACCTTATTACACTCCAGGGTGTGTTTGGAGGGGGGGACTAACTAAACACAGCCGGTTAGCCCGGGCAAGGTGCCAAGGCACCATCCAGGGGTGTGGGCACTCCTCTGGCCCGCGTTTGACGGCACTGGGTGTCCCTGTGCTCTGCCCACAGCTCACCCCGGCGGACAAGGGCGGCCTGGCGGGGTTCAGCAGCGAGCCCGCGCTCTATTTCTGAGGCTGCTCCGCGGTGCTGCAGCAGCGGCTGCTGGGCAGGACGAGGCAGTGCAGCCTCACCGGAGCCGCCCCGACCGCGGCTCTCCCCGGATCCTGCTGCCAACGGTGGACCAGGTGCTCTCGGGCATCGTCGGAGAACATTTGCACTGGATTTTGGGACCGAATTACTGCTCTCGAGGCGTATGATTCATTCTGCCTGTGGCCTTGCATATTCCTTGTTCAAGATCAGCTGCCCGTTAGGCGAGTGTGGAAGGACGTCTGTAATCCCAGGATGGATGCTGGTTTTTCTCAGTGCTCAGCTAAGTCCAGGCACTGTGCAGGGTCTGGAGAGCTTTTGCAACCCTTCTCTCCAGTGGAGGCTGGCTCTGGAGTGGGAGCACTGGGCAGTTAGGGGGTTCACAGCGTGGCTGTGATTTGACACATTGAAGGTTCGTGGTTTGTCCTTGGTGTGTTTCTGGCTCTTGTTTCACTGAAACACAGAATTCATGTGCCAGTTACGTGCTTGTGGAGTTCACTGAACACCCTGAGGAGGGGTTTGAAAGAGCAAGAAGCCTTTAAAAGGCTTTAGGTGTTATTTTGGCACCAATCAGTAGAGAAGTGTCCAGACTGGCTCGAGCTTCTTGAAGATTCCCAAACACTGGCCATGGTCTGGCATCCAGTCTCTGGGAATTGCTGGCTGTGCTCCAGTTTGCCAGTTCCTCTTGTTGCTTTGTTCCAGATCTGATTGATCTCTCTTGGTTGCTTCCCTCGAGCCACGCTCACTCTGCTCCTCTAATCAAAGCACAGGAGAGCAGTTTCACTCCTTTCTTCTGCAGAACTTGAACAAGGAATGTGGGTTTTTTTGTTTTTTCTAGGATTTTTATAGTTCTATTGTAATTGTTTAATGCAGCCAATATGCAAAGGAATCTGCTAGAATCTTCCATTCAAGTTTTCTACTACTGTAAACTCAGGGTCAAAATTGCACTCTGGAACAGATGGAGCGGTGCTGCTAATGTGATTTGTACTTTGGGATTAAAAGAGATGTGGTGGGAACAGATCCGGCCTCTTTGGGCTTTATGGAATGAGTGGTTCCCCGGTGTGGGGGGTGATCCAAAGGCACAGGCTGGAATCTTTGATTAAATTTGATGGTTATTGGTTTGTCTATTACATATAGATGATGAATGTCTGCTCAAGTGACACTGGTCTGTGAACTGAAAATGCTCTGCATACCTTGCACTTGGTTTGGTTTGTGCTGTAGCAGCAAGGGAAGGCTGTTCTGCTGAAAAACACAGGATTAACTGTTAGGACCTACCTACTTGTAGCTGTTCCCTTCTGCCCTGGGTGCCTAAATACTTTTGAAAAGATAATGACAAAAAAAAAAAAAGAGCTACTCAGTAGTTTGTTAGATGTTAGCTGGGGGGGCCACAAAGAAACATTTTGCACCTGCTTGTCCGTTCCAAGCTAATCTGAGATCTGCCTGTGTGACCTGCCAGGAGCAGGACGTGTCTGCAGTGCATCTGCCTGGGACACGGCACAAGGACCATGGAATTCTGTGTGTTGAGGCTTCTCCTGTTAATGAAATACTTCAGGATAAGGTGCTGAGCCTGGGGTAGAATGAGGGAAAATGTGAGACTGCTGGCGACTGCTGGATTTAAGGGGTGAGTTTCCAGCACAGCTTTTCTAGCAGAAAAGGTCCCTGTGAGCACCTTTCCCCGGGGAAAAGCCCAGGTCAGTTTAAGGCAGCTCTGTTTGTAGCAAAACTGCAGGTGGCAAAGCAAAGCTGCTTTCAGCTCAAGCTGGGGACAAGGTGTCTGAACTAGGCCTGGCTGAGTTCTGCTCTGGATCCATGAGGAATGCTAAAGCCAACGCTGTCCTGCAGCTCAAACACTGCTCTGGGACTCGTGCGAGTGAACTCTGTGCCTGCAGCGCTGCGGGCAGGACAGCTCGGGCTGTGGGAGTGCAGAGTGTGCTGCCGACTCTGCTCCTTCCCCCAGCGATCCTGCTCCACCCGGAGCTGCGATTGACACCTCACTGAGCACTCCTGGGCTCCTCCCGGGCTCCTGCTCCAATCCCCGCCCGGGCAGAGCAGGGGGAGCGCTGTGCTGGGGGCAGGAGCATCAGCAGATCAGTCTCCTCCTGGGATGTGCTCCAGCATCACTGTGCTCCAAATGAAGGGTATTGCTTTTGTAACTGCCTACCCTGATATCCAGCACTCGAGGAGCAGCTTTAGTGGATCTCTGGCTAACACCAAAGCACGTCTGAAAGGAAGATTTACTTCTGCAAAACAAAGACTTTTAATAAATGTGGCATCCTTGTCCCACAGCAGCAGCTCTCCCTGGCCAACAGGACTTTCCAGGCTGAAGAAGAAGTTTAGGAACGCTTTTGTCGACGTACTCGCTGTCCTAATGAAGTGCTTTGTGGCTCAATGGTTCTACCAAGATCCCCCATTTCCTCCTTCAGGACATCTAGCAATGTCTGAGAATTGTCCAGTATCTGGGAAAGAAATAAAAATAGCTTATTTTTACATAAACTGTTTCTCTTACGAGTTCCCTTCCGATTCAGCTGATCTGCTTTGCAGCAAGAGGGGTTCTCCAGCCCTTCAGCCTCCAGTTCCTGGTGATGTATCATCCTGTCTCACTGGGGGATATCTGTGGGACAATTTCTCTGGTTTGTGTTCCTGTTCTGATTATGAAAGGCCTTAAGCAATTTATCTGCCTTGGAGCATGAGGCAGAGAACTTTCTGAAGCAGCCTGGGGGGTTTTGGGTTGGTTTGGTGGTTTTTTGTTGGTTAGGTCAGTTTTCTTAAGGGAGATTTGGTGCCCGGGGTTTTTAGATCAGTGTTAAATTGTGCTCAGCTGACCCAGTTTCACCTCCCTTCCACTGTTCAAACTGCACATTTTGGGTTTCTGGCTTCAAGACTAACTCAAATCTACAGTGACCTAATGTCAGACTAGATCTTTTATTAATTTCCTCCTATTTTTAGCTCACAGTGTACATAATCTAACATCCCTACTTACTATGCTCTAGGCAACAACATGTTTGGGAGACCTTGCTGCCTGTCCGTCTCACCAGTTAAAAATTTTAACACAGTGGACAGTTGTAACCAAATGTGATGGTTATAGTCCCAAAATAATTGATGTTCCTTGAGTTTGTGGAAATCACCACGTGGTCGGAGAGGAGCTGAGGGAAGTGCCCCCGAGGACGAGGTGCTTGGAGGAAGGTGAGATCCTGTGGGGGCTGGCAGAAGGCAAGGAGTGACAAACTAGGGATGTACTAGGGATTTTCAGGGGTCTGTTCCGAAAGCCATTTTGGATGTATTTTGACAATAAACTTCGCCCAAGCCCAAGCAGCACCAAAACAAACCCCAGCCCAACCCTCTCGTGCCGGGGTCTGTGGGTGGGTCAGAGCAGCATCCTGGGCCTGGGGAGTTGTTTTGGCTGCGGTGCAACGACCAGGGAGGAGTGATGGTTCATCGAGGTGCTCCCAGCCGACCTCCAGGTAAGTACAGACCCCGAGTTCACACATGTATATATGTAGATACAGCCTAAACCTCCGCAGACACACTATGAGGCTGGAGAGCAGGGAAAGGTTCTTCCCCCAGAGGGTGCTGGGCACTGCCCAGGCTCCCCAGGGAATGGGCCCGGCCCCGAGGCTGCCAGAGCTCCAGGAGCGTTTGGACAGCGCTGCCAGGGGTGCCCAGGGTGGGGTTGTTGGGGGGTCTGGGCAGGGCCAGGAGCTGCACTGGATGGTCCTTATCCACCTCAGGATATTCTGATTCCATTGTTTCCGCGGGTCTCGTCCCTGGTCACACAGAGATCGCTGCCGTCCCTCCTCCTCCCTCCCGAGGAAGCTGCACAGTGCGATGTCCCCTCCTCTGCTCCAGGCTGACCACCCCGAGCGCCCTCAGCGCTGCCCGCGGTCAGTACCTGCCCGGAGGCCGTGTCCATCTCGGCGATGGTGCGGTCGATGTGTGCTCGGGCGGACCGGAGCCCCGCCAGGCTCTCGCTGGTGTCGGACAAGCGGCGGGAGAGCGCCGCGATCCGCGCCTGCAGCCGGCCCCGCTCCGCCTCCTCGGCGCGGATCCGCCCGCTCAGCTCCTCCCGCCGGGCGCGGAGCTCCGACAGCCCTGCGGGGCGGCACCGTCAGACGGGCCCGCTCGCCCTGCCCGGCCCGACCCGGCCCCGCTCACCCTGCC
>VYZT01044766.1:128768-139439 GCA_013400735.1 Pomatostomus ruficeps
TGCGCTCCGCCGGGCCCGGGGCAGGCCCGACCGCCGCCCCCGCGATGCTCCGGCCTCGGCTCCTCCCCGGCCGGGCCTCGCCGGCACTGGGTCCGCGGGGCGCGGGAGAACGGCCGGAGCTGGGAGAGAGGAACGGCGGGGCTGAGGGAGGAACGGCCGGGGCCAGGGGGCAACGGCCGGGACTGGGCGAGGAGCGGCCGGGACTGGGGGGGGAACGGCCGGAGCGGCCGGGGCTGTGGAGGGAGGAACGGCCGGGGAGGACGGGAAGGGT
The DNA here is from genome assembly GCA_013400735.1 of Pomatostomus ruficeps. Taxonomy (NCBI): domain Eukaryota; kingdom Metazoa; phylum Chordata; class Aves; order Passeriformes; family Timaliidae; genus Pomatostomus; species Pomatostomus ruficeps. Next base: position 129,040 of record VYZT01044766.1, read on the forward strand.
TTCCTGGGAGTGCGGGGGACGGTGTTGCTGGGGCCTGTCGGGGAAGGGCCGCGGGTCCTGCTGGGCTCTCCCCCCTTCACCCCAGCCAGGAGCGGGACCAAAGGGCCACAGCTTGCCCGGCCGTGCTGTGGCTCTGCTCCCGCTCCGAGGGAGCTGGCGTTGGCCGAGGAGGGGTTTTGCCCCAGAGCCCGGCGTTTCAGACACCCAAGGGTGGCTCTACAGCATTCCCGCCTGTGTGCTGCAGCAGCCACTGGCAGGGACAGCAGTGGTGTGTGCAGGTGTGAGCCCTGGGAGGTGGGCGCTGGGCTTCCAGCAGTGGGCTGAGAGCCCGGCAGGTCGCCACGGAGGAGCAGCATCCCGCCGGTGCAGTTTGACAGCAGAGTCCCTGTGTGCTCCGTCAAGTCCTTAACTCGTGTCCTCTCCGCTTTCCAGGCAGCCCCGAGGCCCGAGGCTGCGGGGCCGCTGCAGGATGCCGAGCTCCGGGCGGCCCTGGACGTGCTGCAGTGCTACGACCTGCACTCCGTCGTGGAGGAGTGGTTCATCGAGGTGCTGCAGACCGACCTGCAGGCAAACATAGCCCCCGAGTTCTGGAACTGCATCGGGCAGTATGAGAGCACGGCCGAGGAGCCCCAGTGCGCCGCGCTGCTCCTGGACGCCTTCAGCCTGCTCAAGTGCCGCCTGGAGCCCTACCTCAACAGCCTGGAGCTCCTGGAGCAGTGGACCAAGGCAGGCCTGCTCCTGGGGACAGGCGCTCAGACGCTGCAGGAGAAGGTCTACACCATGTTCAAAGCCATCCTCTTCTTCTCCACCACCAAATCCTTCCAGGAGATGATCCAGCAGTTCTACAGCCGCACGTTCAGGATATACATGCAGCAGTGGAAGAAAGGAGAAGATGGAACGAACGAGTGTGAGAGCAGCATGAGCGAGACAGAGCAGGAGAGTGACACGGAGGAGGGCGGAGGAGAGGGCCCACTCTGTGCAGGCTGCAGCAGTAAGAGGGAGCAGTGCTGGTGCCCCGAAGCCATGGCGCAGTTCCAGCAGCTCAATGACATTCTGTAGGTATCTCAGGGAGGGGTGGCTGTCACTGGGAACACGGGAGGGTCAGGATGGCGAGCAGCAGCAGGTTCTTTTGATCCCTGAAAGCAGGAGGAGTTGTGTGAGGCCAGGCTGTGTCATGGTACTGGGTAGAATACTCAACACAGGGTTTCTGCTTTCCACTGGTGGTTGAACAAGAGCAGATCTTTAGACAGAAAGTTCCTCTCTGTGGATATGAGAATATCCTCCTCTTGCTCTGAGGCCTCTGACCACAAAGAAGCAAACCAGTGGAAGGTGTCCTTGCCCATGGCAGGGGTTTGGACTAGATGATCTTTAAGGTCTCGTCCAACCCAAACCACTCTGTGATTCTATGAACCTCTTCCAAATGAAGAAGCTTTTGGTGGCTGTAATGAATGTCTGTAAGGAAGATGGGACACAGTGGTGTCACGTGTTATGTGTGTAGTGCATCTGTGTGGGCTATCAGAGCACCAAGCTGGGCCTGTCTGTGGAATGAACAGGGAGGGTGGTGCCTTCAGGGATGAGATTTTCTTGATTTGCTTGTGCCTTTGCTGCCACACGCTCCCGATGGTGTCCCCGTGCCCGCAGGCGCCGGCTGAATCTGCTGGAGAGGGTGAGTGCCGACGCCGTCACCACCATCCTGCACAGGATGATCGAGGAGAGGATGGAGCAGCGCTGCCGCGGGGAATACGAGCACTCCTTCCTCAGCGAGTTCCAGGAGGTAGGGCAGCCACGGGGGCAGCGAGAGCTCTTGTTGGTTTTCAGCAGCTCAGGCTCAAAGCAGATTCCAGCTGAAAACACCCAGGCCAGGGCTGTGAGTTACCACCCCTGGCAGGAGAGGGGTTAAAGCATTTTGGCTGATGCTGGAGGGGAGGGTTTGCTCTGACCTGGGCACAAAGGACTGTCACATTTCACCTCCTGATGTCTGTAGTAATGAGGGAATTTCTGTGGTTCCACTTTACAAACCACAAGATCCACAAGTGCCACCTGACCTGCGGAGGACCCTCCCTCTGTGTAGCCCATAATCAGAATTTCTGTGGCTGTTTTCAGTCCCCTTTCCAGTTCCCCTGTAAAACAGGAAGCGAGGCTGAGAGGATTCTCAGACATTGATCTCACCAGTGGCCACGCAGAAATTAAAATCTTTCTTTGCAGCTGCCCAGTTGCTTTGCTGCTGCTTAAACTGAGTTTGTGTTGAGCTGTTTACCCAGCCTGACCCTAAAATAAAATTCTCCTCTGGGTTATGGCTCTTCCAGGACACAACCCTGAGCTCTGTGTCCCTTGACCACGACCTGGCCTTTGCCTGTGCTGGAGAGCCAGGCCTGCAGCCAGGTTCCCAAGCAAGCCAGACACCCTGGAGCCCTCACTCTTTGCCATGCCAACCGTTCTTGTTGCCTGCAAACATCGGAAATCGTTTTGTGTTTACTTCCTTTTGGTTGTTGTGCAACACTTTCTTCACTGCACCTCGTGTGAAATGCTTTTGGATGACCTGGAGATTGTTAAAGGATATTTTTAAGGGCACCTCAGAAAACACAGCTGCGTTCTGCTCATCAGATGCTTCCGCCTCTTGTTTGGCCACAGAATATTGGAGCATGTCAGAATTAGGAAGAGATAGTTTTAAGAAAAAATAATAAAAGCAGAGGCCTGGCAATCTAAAGCTAAAAGAGAGAAGTTTGAGAAAGAGCTCACTGAAAATACAGGTGCTGAGGGCAAAGCCTCTTTGCAGACACAGCAGCAGCTGCCTGGAGTGTCGGGTCACAATTAGGCTGTAACAGCAGCACTCAGGGAAGATTAACTCAGGGGGAAGAATGGGTTGGTTTGATAATAATTCCTTAAAACTGTGTTGCTTTGCATCAGTTACAGTCCTGTCCTTTTGTCCTTGAAGGGAATTCTTTATCAGCTTCTCCACAGTTTTGCCCAGGTGTTTGTCGTACTCAGGTTCGTCCTGGCAAAACTTGGGCTGAACTTCAGTGTTTCCTCTGTCGAGCAGAGAATCAAAAATGAGCACCAGCAACCCAAACCTTGACTTAGCATTTTTGTTTCAGCCTGTCAGAATCTATCAAAAAAATATTAACATCTAGTAGTATATTGGTACTCAAATACTATTCCAGGAAGTAGCATATATTTGAAAAAAAGGCATGTATTTTAAACATCTGGATATTGTAATGGAGTACATTTGAAATTTGACAATCACCCATTTTTCACTAAAGCTGAAATATAAAAAAATAACCTTCTGATGCTCTCTGTTCAGGTTTTTATTTTATAATTCAGTGACTGGGCTGGTGTTTGGGTTTCAAGGGCCTGACTTCGGTTGGTTGTCTGTGACTCCTTGGGATATCTTGTTTGCTCTTCACTGATTTCAGGAACCATAGAAATTTTGGGCCAAGGATGGTGGAATGGGAAATTTGCTCGTTTTCTTATGAATGGGACAGTTCTACAGGTATAGAATAGAATGAAATCCTGCAAGAATGGAATAGGCTGCAAGTTTTGGAATAAGCTCTGTCCTTTCTGGAGCCCAGCTCCTGCACACAGTCCGTGCTCAGCCCTTATCTTCTCACACCCAGCTGCACAGTCCGTATCCTGTAGCTGCAGTTAAAGTTCCAGTTCTTTCAGCTGGGCTTCCCCAGCTCTAACCCAGGCTGGGGCGCGTTTGGGGAGCAGCTGGGGGTGATGCTGCCCCTTCCTGCGGGCTGTGGGGGCTGCCTGGGCTGGGCCGTGGTCGTGCACCCTCCTGTGGCACTCACCAGCTCTGTGTCTCCTCCCGTGCAGTGGATAGAGAAGGTGATTGGGTGGCTCAGCAGGGTGTTCCTGCAGGACGGCCCCTCGGCCCAGGCGTCCCCAGAAGCCAGCAGCACCCTGAAACGCTGGCGCTGCCACGTCCAGAGGTTCTTCTACCGCATCTACGCCAGCATGCGCATCGAGGAGCTCTTCAGCATCATCCGAGGTGCTTGGCCCTTGGGCTGGGACTGCGTGGATGGGAGATGTGTCTGATGTGCCTTGCTGCCCCCCTGCCTCCCCTCATGGATGGGAGATGTGTCTGATGTGCCTCGCTGCCCCCCTGCCTCCCCTCATGGATGGGAGATGTGTCTGATGTGCCTCTCTGCCTCCCCCTGCCTCCCCTCATGGATGGGAGTTGTGTGTGATGTGCCCCCCTGCCTCCCCTCATGGATGGGAGATGTGTCTGATGTGCCTTGCTGCCCCCCCGCCTCCCCTCGGAGCCTGGCGCTGCTCCTGATCGCTGCTTGGTTTGCAGATTTCCCCGAGTCGAAGCCTGCTGTGGAGGACCTCAAGTTCTGCCTGGAAAGGACTAACCAGAGGCAGCAGCTGCTCAGCTCCCTGAAAAGTGCTCTGGAAATGAGGCTCCTGCACCCTGGTGGGTCCTGACACCGTGAGGAGCCTGGGCATGAGTGGGGACCTACTGGGAGCTGATCTGCTTTCCTGTTTGAGGAGCGAGGGGCAGTCGCTGTGCCTGTCATACATTCTCCATGTTCCAGTGGGCATGGCAGCAGCAGCTGATGGCATCCCAGCCCCTTTTGGCCTCATTTTTACAGTATGGGCAGGAATACAAAGTTCAGCTTTGGTCCAGGTGGGCAAAGGCCTCTTTGCACTGTCAGGCCTCAGCTCTGAGCCTCCATTGGGCTCAGAAATGGTTTCTCAGGCACCGGGGCCTGGCACCACAGGTAGAACAGAGGGCTTGGACCATCCAAAGCCCTTCTGTCCAAGCCATCAGTCTGTGCTGCAGGACTCTGACTCCCGCTGCTCCTCTCCTGTAGGAGTCAACACCTCGGACATCATCACTCTGTACATCTCAGCCATCAAGGCTCTGCGGGAGCTGGACCCTTCCATGGTTATCCTGGAGGTGGCCTGTGAGCCCATCAGGAAGTACCTGAGGTAGGAGGCGTGTGGGGCAGTCTGACACGTCCCTTTCCCTCCCCTTCATTCACGTGCTCCGTTCCCGTTGCCAGGACTCGGGAGGACACGGTGCGCCAGATCGTGGCCGGGCTCACGGGCGATGCTGAGGGCTCCGGTGACCTGGCTAATGAGCTCTCCAAAGCTGACCCAGTGACCCTGGAGAACGGCCAGGAGAGTGATGATGACATCTCGGAGCCAGGGGACTGGGTTCCTGACCCAGTGGATGCAGACCCGGGTGAGGAGTCCTGGCAGGGTGCTGGTTTCTCTGGTGGGCTGTAGCCCTGAGCAGCTCATTTGCTGCTCCTCTGGAGCTGGGCTGGGGCAGGTCTCTGTCAATCTCACACTGTTGTCTGCTGGGTTCCACCAGGGAAATCGAGCTCCAAGCGCCGTTCCTCGGACATCATCAGCCTCCTGGTGAGCATCTACGGCAGCAAGGACCTGTTCATCAACGAGTACCGCACGCTGCTGGCCGACCGCCTGCTGCACCAGTTCAACTACAGTGCCGAGAGGTGAGGCCCAGTGCCTAGCCCCAGGGCTTTCCCTGCCAAAATCACCTGAAATTTCTTCTGTCTGTTGTCTGAAGGGTAGAACCTTCGGACTCAGTCCTGTCAGCAGCTGTTTGTGGAGCCAGGAATGGCTTTGGCCATTTCCTTTGCAGCTTTGAGTTTGCCTCTAGAATTCCATGCTCAGTCCTGCTTGTGCTGATAGGGCAGCCTGTAGGAAAGTGGAGGCACTGACACCCTCTTAGCTCCATCCCACATGTTGTGGTGGTCTCTCCACATGGAAGGGGTGGGAAGATCTGTGTCTCTGAAACACTGAAAGTTCCACCTGAACATCGGGAAGAATTTCTTTACTGTGAGGTGACTGAGTAGTGGAACAGGAGCCCAGAGAGTTTGTGGGGGTCTCCTTTCCTGGGATATTCCAAACCCATCTGGACACAACCCTGAGCGACGGCTCCAGAGGACTGTGCTTGAGCAGGGATGTTGGGCAGGATGAGCTCCTGTGCTCCCTTCCAGCCTGAACCATTTGGGATTCTGTCTTTGGAAAGCTGCTGGCCTAGAGGAGGTGGCCGTTCCTCACCTGGGGACCAGCAGCCATTCTGGTCTGCTTTGCCAGCCTTCCTAGGAAGAGCACCCTGGTGCCAGGGCTGCCCTATTTTTGCCTGTGTGGCAGAGGGGGTGGAGGCCAAGCCAGGCTTGTCCGTCCAAGGGCCCCCGGTCTGACCTGCTGTGTCTCTCCAGGGAAATCCGCAACGTGGAGCTGCTGAAGCTGCGCTTTGGTGAAGCTCAGATGCACTACTGTGAAGTCATGTTGAAAGTAACTCCCTTTTATTTTTTTTAATTCAAGTCCTGGGTGTTTGAGCCCATCGGAGAAGGGGAGGCACTTGAGGAGTGACCCAGAAAGAGTCTTTTGGGAAAGTGGGGGTCCCAGAATGCCAGTGAGGGGCTGATTTGTGACAGGCAGGGGTGCATTTAAATCATGTCTGGTTTTAACCCTGTGGGTTGGGTTATCAGCTCTGGGGAATGGGTGCTGCTGTCTCTCCTGCCCTTCCTGCAGTATCCTGGCATTGAAGAGCTGGGCTCCTCCAGCTCTTCTGGGGTTGGACTCTGGAGTTTGTTTCTTTTGGAGCTCTCTAGGAAGAGCCTAGGTATGGGGGGTCTCCAGTGAAGGCAATGTTGGGTTGTAACCCCTTCCTCTAACGTCCCACAAATTTTTCTGAGTTTGGAGCAGACTTTCAGGTAGACACACCTGATCATGTCCTTTCCAGTGTCCCCATCACCATTTGGAGACAACGCTGTTCACCTTGTTTAAGCCTCTCCTTCACTAAGGGTTAGCACTGGCTCTGAGGGGAAGGAGCTGCCTCAGCCTCCTCTGCCTGCTGCAGGACATGGCCGACTCCCGGCGCATTAATGCCAACATTCGCGATGAGGAGGAGAAGCTCCCCGAGGAGGAGAGGCCTCCCTTCAGCCTCGTGGCCGTTATCCTGTCCAGTGAGTTCTGGCCACCGCTCAAAGAGGAGAAGCTGGAGCTTCCAGAGCAGGTCAAGGAAGCCATGGAAGCGTATTCCAAGAAGTACGAGAAGTTAAAGGTGAGGCCACCTTCACCCAGCTTATGAAAGCCGTGGGCTTTATCCAGTCTCCTGGGTTTAGCTGCTGCTTTGCCCATGCTGTTACAGCGGGATTTGCAATAACCCAGCACCTTTGGCTCCTGCTGGGAGATCTGCTGTGAGCAGCTGCTTTCCCCTTTTCCCAGGCCATGAGGACCCTGAACTGGAAGCACCACCTGGGGCTGGTGAGCCTGGATGTGGAGCTGGCTGATCGCACGCTCTCCCTGTCCGTGTCTCCCGTGCACGCTGCCATCATCCTGCACTTCCAGACCAAGAGTGAGTGCTCTGGAACCCCTGTCCGTGCTTCCGTGGGTGGGAAAGCCACGTTCCTTGGGGGAGTGGAGCCTCTGAGATGGATTTGGATCTACCACAGGGTCCCCAGCACCCAGCAGCACCAGAGCTCCGCACGCATCTGCTTGTTCTGGCAGTGCCTCCCCTGCCTTGCCCAGCTTCCTACCAAATCCTGGCATGCTGGGGCCTCTTCCCTCTGATCTCCATGGCCTCTGCAGGTACCTGGACGCTGACAGAGCTGAGTGAGGTGCTCAAGGTGCCCGTGACGTCGCTGAAGAGGAAGATGACGCTGTGGCTGCAGCAGGGAGTCCTGCGGGAAGAGCCCGAGGGCACCTTCACTGTCATTGAAGAGGAGCAGAAGGACCAGGTGGAGAAGGTTGTTCTGATTGACAGTGACGAGGAGGGGGACTCTGCCATGGCCTCTCAGGCTGACCAGAAGGAGGAGGAGCTGCAGGTACCTGTCCCCGTGGTGATGCAGGCATCCCGTGCTGTTGGGTTGGGGAATCCGATTAAGGTGATGGATTCAATTTGCACTTTGGATTTGCGTTTTCCACTGCAAGTGGCTGAGTCCAGCACAAATATTTGGGTTTTGAAGTGGGTATCTCGTGGTTAATCTCTTGGTGCTGGATCACAGCCTTCCCTCCAGACAAGTGCCCAGCTGCTGAGTCAGGGAACCATTTGGAAATCTCCAAATAGGTCTTTTTTTTAAGTTTAAAAAAAGAAAAAAGTCCAAGACATGATTTCATATTTGAAAATAGTCATAACTTGTTTGGATGCACCCGAGCAATGCTTTTTGGCACTTCTGACTGCCCAAAAGGCTTACCCAGCACTCAGAGCTGGATCTGAGCCTTCTCTCTGTTGTGGTTCCTGACAGTTGCAGTGCCGTTCCTGCCCGTGAGTCACGGTGTGTGTGTGCTGTGCAGCACAGCATTGCCATACCGGTGTTCATCCACGGAGGGTCATGCGTGTGCTGCACGTCACATCCCGCTCTGTGTGTGTGTCCCAGCTGCTGCTGTTCTTGGAAATGCCCCGTTTGAGACCCCGTGCTCATGGCTGAGAGCAGAGCTTGCTGCCAGCTGCATCCCTGCAGCACATGCTGTTGGGGTGTGGGGTGTTTGCCTTCTGCTGCAGTGTCAGTGATTCTCTGCTGCCCGTGTCCCTCTGCAGCTCTTCTGGACGTACATCCAGGCCATGCTGACCAACCTGGAGAGCCTGTCCCTGGAGAGGATTCACAGCATGCTCAAGATGTTTGTGATGACAGGCCCCGTGGTGACCGAGATCGACATCCAGGAGCTGCAGGGCTTCCTCCAGAAGAAGGTCCGGGACCAGCAGCTCATCTACTCCGGGGGGGTCTATCGCCTGCCCAAGAACTGCAGCTGACCTGGCAGTGTCCCTGCCCCCCGGGCATCCCTGCTGTGCCTGAGCTCCGCTCCAGGGTGCCACCAGCTCTCTCGGGGGGGTTCTCTGCCCTGGGGGTTTGCTGTGCCCCCGTCCCCAAACGGGTGTTGCTTTCCACGTGGAGGCAGCTCAGCAGCAGCCTGGGCACCCCACAACGGCTGGGTCTGCTCCCCACATTCCTTCCTCCCCTAGGAGTGCCTGGGCCCACCTCCCTGGTTAATAAACAACAGCGGGCTCCTTTTTGCAATGGTGCCAACTCTTTCCTTGCCTCTCGGCACCTCCCCACGCTGGAAGGGCAGGCAGGAAACTCCCCAGTCTGCCGGGCACCGGCTCCCTCTCCTTGGGTCTCCGAGTGCAGCCCCAGCAGGGTTTGGGAGGGGGCTGTTGGCTCCAGCTGCTGTCTGGGGCTCTGTGTGTGGCTAAAGCAGAGTCCTGCAGCTGGATGTGATGAGAGAGAGCCTGCCCAAAACCAAGGCTTGGTGCTGTCTCTGACAGGGAGGGAACAGCTGCAGGGTGCCCCTGTTTGGGACTCTGAAATTGTGTGGAATCATTTTACTGTGGGATGCTTCAGCTGAATGAGATGCAGCAGCTCTCCAGGGCAAGCTGGTCAGTCCTGGAGGAGATCCAGTGGATTATCCAGGCCCTGGTGGGATTGCTTTGCCCTGGCACAGGTACCTGTCTGTGTCCCAGCACCAGGGGTGCCCTCAGGGGCAGAGGAGCTTCAGAGCTGTTGGCACCACACGAGGAAATTGGGTGGGATAATCCCAGAGCTCCTGGTTAAACACTGTGCCCCGCACCCAGCTGTGAGCAGTTTCAGGATTGTCTCCCAGCTCCACTCCGTGGTGTTCAGGCTCCCTCAGTCCTGCTTCCCATGTGGGTTTTGCTCATCAGGAGGAATACGCTGGGAAAATCTGGTTTGTACTAAAAATTTACTTTCTGTGGAGCAAACAAGGAGCTTCCACAGCCCAAGGAGTCTTTCCCCTCTGCTGAATCTTCAGTCCCAGCCTGTGAGTGCTGTGGCAGCTGGAATTGAGACATCACAGAGCCACAGGTAAAACACGGGAGCAGCTGTGAGCCTGGCCTTCCATGCAGGTGTGTGAGAGGAACACAGAAATCACCCCGTTTAACTCTGAACCTTATTTTCAGTGCCTGAAGTCCCTGTGGGCGTCCCTCCTGCAGCTGCAGGCAGCAGCGTGCAGCAGCTCTCCCCTTGGGCACCTTGGTGTTTCCCTCTGTGGGTAAAAGCACAATTTCATGTCCCCCTGGGGCACTTTGCTCCGGGCTGGCAGGGGTGTGGCACTGGGGACCTGGTGTGTCCTGTTGTGAAGGTTCCTCGTGCTGAAGAGGAGCTGGTAATAACTGAATAAACCCCAGTCTGTGATTACTGCAGGTAAAGCCAAAAAAACCCCAAAAGGCAGCAAATCCACAATGGCAGCGGGGAAAGGATGGACATCCATGCCTGGGTGCCTGAGAAACCTTTCCCTTTCCTTCTGTCTTCTCTTTCTTCTCTTTCTTCTCTCTCTTCTCTGTTCTCCTCTCTTTTTTCTTTTCTTCCTTTTTTATTATATTTTGTTTATTCACGCAAGAACACTGAGCACGTGGAAGGATCTGGAAGGACTGGCAGTGGGGTCAGTGGGGTCAG
>VYZT01044767.1:1636-71843 GCA_013400735.1 Pomatostomus ruficeps
CCGGCCAGGACTAATTAATTTAATACATTTAGAACTAATTGTATTTACTTTCGCCTCTTCCCCAGCCCCCCTTCCCCTCCGGGAGGGGGCTGGGGCCGGTCCGGGGGCCGAGGAGCGGCGGCGGCTGGAGCGGAGCGGAGCGGCTCGGTTCGAACCTCGACAGCGCCATCTCTCGTCCACAGGTCAGTGCCGAGCGACGGGACGGGACAGGACGGGACGGGACAGGACAGGACGGGCCCCCTGGTCGTGTCCCGCCCGCCCCCGCAGCCGCCGCGGTCCCGCCCGGTCCCGGCTGCTCCCGCCGTGTCCCGCCGCGGGCCGGGGAGACCCGCAGCCTCCGGGGCTGCCAGGCTCGATTTTCCGACCGGGCTTTATGGGAATATCGATAGAATTAAAGTTACTTGTAATTCCGTGATAAATGAGATGTCTCTAGTAAGTAAGATTAAGTGCGGTGCTGTAAAGTTGTTTATCTGAAAAGTAATTCTCAGAAACCTGACTTCTGACACTTGGTCATATATTAAACCTGCTTCTCGAACATTGTACTTCAAATCCTCCCTTCTCCCCTAGCCCGGTCCCTTCCCCCCGAAGCTCGCTATTTATAACCCAGCTCGGGGTATCACTCTGTAGGTGCGGGCAGGGCTCTGGGTGATTTTTCAGCGACTGTGAAAGTCATCGTTTGCAATAGCCAAAGAATCTCTGCTTAGGAAATAGCACTTGGCGAGTGGATTTACGAATGGATAACATCTTCTGACTGTGCCATTATCAGTGTGAGTGCCAGTACTAACATCTGAAAGTCATACAGCATGTACTGTCCCTGGCAGCTGAAAGGGGCAGGGCATACTGCGAATTTAGGAAGAAAACTACATCTAGAAATGATCATAGTGGCAATTCTGTAAAGATAAAAAATGCGACCAACATTTCTAACAAAATTAAAATACAGTTCTTCACCGTCCCGCAACACACCTGCACACACAGAGGTGTGCACATCTGCCAGCTTTATCTTACAGATTGCGGTCCATGACAAAGTTAATGCAAGTTAACTGCTCGGCCTGACTCTCCTATTTCTTCACTTTGTTGGAATCAACAAAACTTCAGGCTCACAGCATAAATCCCCCCAGCTTAGGCCAATTCCCTGTATTTGTTTTTTTTTTTTCTCCTGAGCAAGATGAATGTGGCACTATATATTCCTTAACTGCTTACCTATGAGAGACGTAAAGTGTGTGCTAATATTTTTAAATGAAAAGGTTATTGCATTTCAAAATGTACAGCTGTAGTATTTCCCTAGCCCGTGTGGTAGATGGCTGTGGAAATGTGGCTCCAGCCCCATAAAATAGTTTGTTTGGATGTGGAGATTCAAAGTGCTACATTTGCAAACAAGTAAATTTCCTGAGTAAACTCTGAACTCTAGACAAAGAGTATGAAATTGTGTGAGCTAATGGGGACCGTCTCTTAATTGATACCAATGTAAGCAAGTACTGCAAATTAATTGAAGCTCTGACCTACCAGAAGAGCGAGTAAAATTATTAGTTGGACAATATTGTTCTTGTGTGATTGTTACACAGAACTGCTGCACCAAAATGTCTCTACTGTTCAGTGCAGCAGAGAAAAAAAGATTATTAGCAATTTTTGGATAACCTTCAGAAGCAACATTCTCCTCCCTACAGTGTATAATTCTCGTTTTAGTAGTATTTTTCTTTATTATTTGGCTATTCACAATGGGTGTCTAAACATTTACAGTCCTCTATTAACAGTGTTTCTTCCATAACAATCACACACTTTCATTTCAATTAGAGCTATTCAGTCTTCAGTTTTTCCACAATTATCGCAGGCCAATTCCCTCAGACTGCTCCCTTTTCCCAGCGCTGTTTGTAACAATCCTGCCCCGAGCCAGGCAGGGGGAAAACTCCCCTGTCCCTCTCCCAGCCTCTTGCTCCGGTTTGTTTTTAAGCATCTCCGTTCTACGACGGCCCGTGGAGCCCTGCTTGCTCCCAGTGTGCTGCTGACCTGGTTCACGAGCCTCCAAACTGATGTATATTTATTGTGGGAGAGTTTTCTGACAGCCCGTGCAGGGGGACGTGAAACATTAACTCCGAAGCCTCTGGGGCCGGCCTGCGCCGAGCACGCCGGCGGCAGAGGCAGCAACTCGCGCCGCTGGGGCGAGCGAGCCTGTCCCACACACCAGATCCAGCAGGAGAGAACGTGCAGGGCTTGTCTTATATGGACTCAGAGAGTCATTTGTTAGAACTTAAACACGTATCAAGACCAACACGTTAAGTACAGTTACTGCTCCTTTTGTTTATCTAGTGTCTTATTTTATGGTGCAGAACTAACAGTGTCCGCTGAATTTAACTATGAAACCAGCCAAATTGATTTCAGAAAGACTTCTTCGGAGTAACAGAGTGATAAGGCATAAACTGCTCCTAGGTGCAGTGCTAGATAAATCCTTTTAACAGTCTTCAGATCAGTTAACAGGGTAAGTAAATCACGTATCACTGTTAGCAGATTTATGGGAGAGAATTAATAGAATCAGACGAGATAATCTGGTAGGGATAAAATTGCTGAGGAAACAGTCCTGCCTTATATTGGAGGGTATGAAACAACAGTCTGATTACTGGGAGCTGTTATGGATTGGTGAATTATGAGCTAAATCATCATAAGAGTAATTCAGTATTTATTAATTCTTTTCTCTTTAAACAACTCACAGATGCAAATAAAAGCCTCTCTCTCTTTGAAGACACATTCTTTATATATTTTTATTGGATGTAATTTACTATTTGCATTACCTGTATTTACTTCATAATTGAACATTTTGCATTCAAATTTATGTAATGCATTATGCTGGAGAATATATTTCTCCCTTATTAGCATAAATAGTCACTTACCTCATGAATTACTAACAAAGTTTATCTGAAATATAAGTATATTTTTTATTAAGTGGAACACAAACATATGTACAATAAATTCTGATTTGCCAGTAGTTGTTACAGAAACGCAGAACAACCCTGTATCAGAGAAGAGGGAAAAGAAGGAGCAGCAAAGAAGCAGAACCAATTACTGTGTGTGTATATGTGACAATAATTTCTTCTGTCAATGTTTTGTTTATTTTTAATAAAGGATGAGTGACTCAAAGGTTTGCTTTAGAAGGAGCAGATGAAACAGGATCTCCAGGATTAATTTCTTCTCTCTCTTTCCCCCAAAAATTTTCCAGTGGACTTGGCTCCCTGGTGCTGTGCCACTGCAGCCTTTGCTCCGGCGGAGCTCCTGCTGACCCGCTGCACACCACAAATGGATGCTGCTCTACACTCACTTTCTCATATATTTCCCTTTTCCCCCCTAATCCTGTTTTTATGCTTGGGTTTACATCCAAATAATCAATATAATTTAGGCCCATTCTGCAGTATTAACACAACCTTGCTTATTCAGAGAAAGCCCCAACCCTATTGACTTCAAAAACAGTGGGATTGAATCCTTGATCCCATTGAAACCAATGACAAAACTTGTATTGATTTCAGTGGAAGCAGGATCAGGTCTTTGATGTTAGCAATTTGTTTATGTCAGAGGGCTGATCCTACAAGGAATGAAAGACAGCAGCAGATCTGCTGGCAGAAAATCAGGTCTGCACCCCAAAATCCAAAGGCAGAATTCCCAGCTAAGCTGTGGTGGATCTCTACGCCGAGGTTTTAGCACCGGGATACGGCGTGGTGGGATGCCTGCATAATTCTGTGTGGACACGGAAAGCTGGTCCTCCTGGGAGCATTCAAATGAGCCCATCTATAAATGTAGCACAGCAAAATGAGCTACTTTTGCCACTCTCGCTTTTCCCAAGCCCGGCACAATCCATTTCTGTGACGACAGTTTGCTGCCCCGTACGCATCCAATACTGCTCCTTTATTTTAAGGCTGAGAAAATCTTCCCTTTAAACTCACGCTGAGCATCAAATTGGACTCCACTTGCAGCTGAACATCTTGGCTGTCTCTTCCTTTCCTCCATCAGCTCCAGTATATTTTATGTAGAATTCTCCCTGTTAATGAAACTTGCTTCTCCTCTCTTTCCCCTTTCCAGTTTTGTGTTAGCGTTACTGAATCCACCAGACTTGCTGCATTTCCAAACTGTGCAAAAGGAGAGAAAAGAAAAAATATTTTTTTTCCTATACAGTCTCCTATTTGGCCATTCTGCCAAACACAACCTCTATTCATTTGTCTGTAAAGTTTCTGTCACTAAATTAGAAAGAAGTGGCTTGAAAAGACAGACTTAAGCACACATTTTGTGTCACGTCCAAGAGGGCTTGTGTTTTAGCTCGAGGAATTGTGAGGTTTTAGTAGCTGCTTCGATTTTATTCCCCTGGAAGTGCCTGACAGTCACTGTATGGAAGATGCAGCATCGGTGCTACACCTGAGTGCATGAGTTTGCTCTGCCTACCCTGAGTCCAAATTAAGTGACGTCTTTTTAGCAATCAGGATGTTTTCATTACTCACTTATTCATAAAATGCTAGAAATACTCCAAATAACTTTGTATGAACCAGAAGGAATTTCTCTCTCTGAAGGGAAGACAGAACAGAGGTGCGACTGGAAAGCTGTGAGTGGCTCTGAGACGTGGCTAAAGGTTGGTGTCACCAGATTTGCACTGTGCTTGTTCCATGATGCATGTCCTACTTTACTAATTTTCATGAACAGCTTTTGCCTAAATGTAAAAATCAATGAAGACATTTTGATGCTAAAAAAATCTATTCATTTAAAAGAAATAAAGACTTGAATTGCAATAAAGATTTTTATAAAGCTTTGTGGTGGATTTTATCATTTATAACCTGGATGATCATGTTCAGCTATGCAGTGTGGTGTTTTCTCTGAAATTAGCCGAAGTGGGTAAATGGAGAACCTGGTAAAAACTCCTGCACAAATTAAACTGAAGACTCTACAGAAGCAGAAAACTAGCATTAGTTAAGGGGAGAGAATAAAGCGATTACATTAATGTTCGGTATCTGAGCTGTCCTGATAATGTCCTGCAATATGCACACTGCATTTGTATCTATTTTAGCTCAGAAAAAAATTATTGCTGCTTTTTTCCCTTCTGCTCTGCATGAAGTTGTTTCAACAGCAAGGATGGTTGCAGTGGCAGCATGAAAAAATGAGTGAATTTTATAAGCTATCTGTTTCTTAGAGTCAGCCGTCAGTAAATGGTGAGGAGGGCAAGATTCTGACATGGTGTTTTGACGTGTAACTGTGAAGGTTGAGATGGTCTTTATTAAAAGTTGTGAACTCCAGTAAATTTTAAACAAATCCGTGATTTAATGTCTTGAAGTGCGAGATGGCACAAACTCATTAATTTTTGGTGATAAACTGTGCTGCATGCGATGGGCTGAGCGCCATGCTCTGGACTTACTCCCTGTAAACAGTAAAATACGATAACTGCTTCAAGTAACTGATGGGGTCTTTAGCAACACGAGGTTCTTGGCTTACATGACCTAAAAAGGTTCATTATAACAGAGGAGGGCTGGCGTGGAGCCCCGCGGCTCTGGCAGCTCCGTGCGGGGAGGGTCACCCGGCGCGGGGAGGGAGGGAGGGGAGAGCGGAGCCAATTCCAAGCGGCAGCTTCTCCCCGCTGAGCGCTGGGATGGCGCGGAGAGGAGCGGCCCCGGGAGGGGCGAGGGGCAGCGATCAGGCCGGAAAATCCTCCCGTGGCAGCAACAAGAAGAGACACTTGGAGAGATATGGAGGCTGATGGCTGCGACGCAGACGGGGAGGGAGCTCCGAGCCCAGCACCCCCGGGCACGGCTTCTGTCTGTCTGTCCATCTCTGGGGCAGGCACAGCGCTTGTCCACACGGCAAGGATGCCCCAGACATGAGGGAAGCTGTCGGATGGAAGGTGGTTATGAGCACACCGAGTTGTAAATCCAAATCCCGATGAGCTGTATGTATATACGAGCACCTAAGGATCTTACGTTACCTCCAAACCTTAATTACCCGCCTGAATCTGGCCTAACCTGCTTATCTCCTGAGCTTTACTCAGGGCTCTGGCAGGAGGAGGTGTCGGTGAATACAGGACAGCTCTGGAGCCAACACCTTTGCCAGTTCCGCTGGCAGGAGCTGAGCCTTAATCACGGGCAGAAACGGGGATGGGGGAAAGTGGGGGGGTTTCCTCTTCCCAGTCTGTCTCTCCTTAATGGACCCAGCTGACTCCAACTCCTGCCCTCCCCAGTCAAGGTGAGCCAGCTCCCCTCCCAATCCCCAAATTCAACAGCCCAACTCCACCTATGGCTAAGGACGCCAGGCAGGAGCTTGGCTGCTGGAGCTGTCTTGACTATGGAGATATAGCAGCATCTGTCAGAAAATCTATGTGAAAACAGCGCCCGAGCCAGCAAATGGAAACTGTAGCTTTCTAATCAGCTACATTTGATTTGGTTTGATATATTTAACTTCTTTTTTTTTTTTCTCTCCCACGATTGGCAAATGTGTTATTCTTCCACAGAAATGAAAACAACCTGCAATTTACTGGATTGCTTTACAGAGTCTTGGTGCAAAGAAGTGTATGTCATTATGACATCTGATATCTTTCAGTGCCATTAATTGTCTTCAAGCGAGGGATGGAAAGCCTCCTAGCCCATTTTTCCCCTCCTACTCCATCAGAATTGGTTCACTGTTACAGGAGTGCTGGGCAGACCCGGTTCAGATTTGTCTCCATCCGGAGTCTGGATCATTCGGAAACTCTAATCTTTAACTAAAAGGAAATGATAAAAATACCCATGAAATTAATTTTCACACCTGCAGTTGGAATTAATAATGGCAACCAGAGTGGCATCCTATTTCAGCTCCCTTGAGGTGACTAACAGTCTTGGTCATTAATATAATCCCAACCACCAGAGGAATTCACTGTCTGAGGGATCTACCATGAAAAACAAATGATCCCCAGAGCTATGCCTGCACAATGGAAACTGCCTTTAGTCATGTATTAGTCATTTTATCACAAGATTGTATTTTTGCACTGGGAAGTTTGTGCTCTGATATTAAAAGACAACAGCACAGAACAACAGCATTTGACTTGGTAATTTGCACACAGGGTTTGATTATGTTTGAGCTTCCTTGCTTTAGAAGGATGAGTGTAAATGACTAAGAGCAATAAGTGAAGTCTTCTAAGTGTGAGGTTTTCTCATGCAAAGTTCACATGCATTTATTACTGTCTGTGCTTCGCATCCATCCTGCATATATCTGTGGGTGATGCTTGTACTTCATCTTGATAAGGGAGTGGTCTATTGCTAAAATGCTGCTTGAATTTTCCCCTGATTCTGCTTTTCTCCCTTAATTGCAAGGGATGAAATGTGTCAAGTGTCTGCTTCACTCGGCTGGGAATCACGGTACTGCCTCTGCAATTTCCCAGCCTTCAAAGATGACATGCAGCTAGCAAACTATAAAGCTAAGCGACTGCTCGGTGGCTCCGAGCTGCCTTCAAAAGGCGTTTGCTCCGAGCAGTGGAGCAGCATTAGGACTTCAAGCAGGGCGCAGAATAGGTGTGCACTTGAATCCTTTAGCAGAACCATCTTTCAGAAGGACTTTCTCTAATTATGTTTGTTTAATCCTGCCCTAATGGCCGCACGTGATATGCTCCGAGTGTCTGAAATGTTTCAGCTTTATTCTCCTCTGCTGTCAAGGCCAGCTTAGCTTGTGAAAAGCAAAAAACTGTTCCCTGTGCCCCAGGACCCTCTGCTCAGGGTGTGAGCACATTTCTACAGCTGCCTATATTCATAACACAGAGAAGGTGGTCTCTTGCTTCTCCTAATGTAACGTCTGATATGTTTTTTTAAGGCAGTACACACCAATCACACAGCACTGCATGTATTGTTCTGGGGGACAGTAATAACCTCGTGATGCTGCTGAAGAGGTTTTCCTATTCCTGAAGTTGTTTAGTTGCATATTTACGATGTCATACAAAGGGTCTTAAAGTTCTTTAGCAGTGGTGCAGCACAAGCATTAGAGAGAGAGTTGGAGCTACAGGCTTGTCTCCCTATAATTTGTACAGACATTTCAGCCACAGCTTTTTCCTCTCCATTTAGAGCAGTTACTAGGATCAGTTACTGTGAATGTAGCTTGTGTTATTCCCTGTGGAGTAGGAGACAGGTAGGGCAGTTTCTCTCTTTATTCTTTCTGTCCTCTCTACAGATTTACACCTTTTATAGCTGTTAAGGTAACTACCAAACTACTTAGAGACTGGCCTCGTGCAGTGGCAGGCTAGCACTTTCTGGTGTTAGTTTAGCCCCAGCAGGTTTAGATTCCATCCCCTGCAGTCTCTTCTAACAGGGATTCATTTTTTTATCTGCCAGAAATTCAAGGTTCAGCCTAAATATGATTCCAGCCGCACCTGGCAAGGTCCTTTTGCAAGATATGGTCCAAAATCAAGCTCTAGGAGCCGTTAATTGAAGAGGTGATATACCATAAAGTTTCTATAGTTTTCCAGATGACTCAAATAGTCTGCCGTTAGTAAATCTAACCTTGCAAATTTAAAGGAAAAATATCTGTTTTGCCACATTATTCTGGAAGTACAGCGGGGGATGAAAGACTGGCTGTAGGTGGGTGGGCACTGCCTCAGAAGAATCAGGATACCCACACCTTCCTATCACCAAAATTTCACAGGGCAGTACCAAAGTGGGCACTTCACTCCACAAAGGTCATGCAGTACCTTGTGCTGCATGGGTCAGGCTACCACACGTGAACTCTGATGCCTGGTCACTGTGCTGCCACACAGCATTCCTGGTATTAGAAAAAGTTTGCACCACCATGTCAGCCCACTCCAGCAGCTGCCAGCTGCACAGATTAATTTTTAACCTCCTTCTCGTTTTCCAGGGCTAAGGCAGATGAGTAAACACTTCACACCAAGTCTCAGCTGGGCAAATGCTGTTAGCTCAGTGGAGGTGACAGTTCCCGAGTGTCCGTCCTTTCGTTCCCAGGTCCCCTTTCTTGATTTTTCTGTTTTCACAGAAGTTTCACTCTGCCTGCTGGCCAGACACCAGCAAGAATTCCTCTGATGCAAAGGTGCTGCAAAGCTGCGGTTATCTGAGCAGAGGAGGGCTGCTACAGGATTTCCTCATGGGAAAAAAAATTAAGTTCAGTTTTAGGCTTCTGGTGGCTTCTCTGAAAGATAACTAAACTTTGTATACATCGCTATCGGGAACTTGATCTTGGGGTCAGAAGTACAAGCATGCAAAGTCTGCCTAAGCGAGAATGAGCGTAACCCCCTCGTTATCGTGCCTATCGCCCACTGTAACAATACCCACCTTTGGAGAGGGTCATCCTCCTTTATTTTGGACTGGAATGGCAGCTGGCAGGGGTAGAAGCAGAGCTTCTTTATCTTCACAATTTGAAGCATAAAAATGGGGTTAAATGTCCTGGATATTAGTCCTGCAAACCCAGGCAGGGCATCTGAAAGATGTGAGCCGTACTCTGCCACCCAGACTGAAAGTCTGGTGACTAGAATGTGGTACAAAACTGTCTTTACTTAGCAGGTAAGTCTTTATTGATGCTACATAAGAATTTTGCCTCATCTGAGGCTGGATAAAAGCAGAGGAAGTTTTTCAACGTTTGGCCCTTCATTTGGGAATTTCAGCTAATAACACTCTGTCCTTCCTCTGTTTCACAAGTCCCCTAACTAATATACTGGAATGTGTGAAAATATTGCTGTGACTCATAGCCAGAGCTTCAAAGTTCAAATCCAAACTTCTTTAGAGGCTTGGAGTAGCTGGGGCAAGGGCAAAATTACAAAAATGAAGATGAGATGTGTGAGACTTGCTCCAAGGAGGGAACACCCATAGCATATCAATGCTCTGCAGCATCACCAGCCAGGTACTAGTAAATAGGTACAAGAAAAGTGCTTCGTGCATCAGACTTTCTGGGTAGGAGCAATTTTCATCACCATGTGTCAAAATTAGTAAGACATGAAAAAAATCTACAGCATCCTGGAGAGTTGTAGCTACTGGTATTACCAGAAAACCCAGCAGAAAGCTCAGGGAGAGGACATCAGTTAGGGGAGCAGGACAAAACTGAGGGGCAATGAGCGGTACCTGGCACTTAATTTTACCTCATTTTAGGTGTTCTTTCCTCACAGTTCATACTGACAATAAACTGTGTGTTTCTGGAAAACACAAGAGCTGGTGAGGAGGAAAGAGTTGTCATCTGATTCCCTTTGGCTCTCAACCCTACCTAGAGCACGTGCTGCAGAGGTTTAACGAAACTTCTCATTTGGACAGAACACAGGCTGTCCCAAGTACAGCACTCACGAGTGTCCAGTCATGTGCAATTCAAGGACTTTGTGGTAAACACCACATCTGTAGCGCAGAACAATTAAAGTCATTCTCACCACAGCTGAGCCCGGCTCATTTGTGAACAGGGTGCAGTGAATGTTGTATCAAGCCTGTGATGATCTGACTGTTTTAGGAATAAACCTTTCAAAGAAGAGAAGACATTGATAAAAAATTGAGGTGCCACAGAAAAGGCCAGATGTTCAACTTTTAGGTCTTTAAAGGGCATGCAAATTTTTTCTCATGACTGAATGTGCATATTACCCATTGATGTGATCACTTATGCATCCAGCTCATCATCTGAATAGGCAAATATCATATTTTCTGCAGCAACCATACTCAGAATTTAATGCAAAATTCATTCTTTTTGAAAATCAGTCCCCTAGAACACAATGGTAAATCATGCATGATGAAGTGATATGAAGAGGAATGCTGCACCCTTCTTCTGAGGTCTTTATTTCTTTTCTCTAGAAAAATGTCTCCACCTTGATGCTGAAAGCCACAATTATTATTTCTTCATAGTCACACTGTGTCGCTGCTCAGTGGCTCACATCATTGATTGGGCTCCATTATGCTAAATTCTAGAAGGCCCAAAGAGCTAAATATAAAGCAGGAGACAACAGATACAAAAATAGATGTGGACCACAAGATAACCATGAGCCACAGTTGCCATGAGCCTGCAGCAGATTTGTGTTCCGAGGCGCAGCGAAGCAAGGCTGGGGTGACTCAGTAGGTGACAAAGGAGCACAAAGGATGGAGGGTAAGGGCTGGTTCTCGCATCACTGAGTTACCTCACTGGAAGAATTCTCCTGCACCATGATAGATGACACGACAGCCTTTATGCAACCCATGACTGAATGATGCCCAAAAATGAAGGTTCTGATCCTGCATAATGAACAAGCTTGTCCTTTTTTTTTTTCTTGTTTTTTTATCTTGTTTTTTTTCTTTTCACAGGTGAGATTAGTCTCCCAGGAAGAGCCAGTTCTCAGCCTGCCATGGCATTTTGCCTTGCCTTTTGTTTCCTGGCAGATCCAGTTGTTATGGGGCTCCCTGCTCATTTCCTTTCCAACCACACGATGTTTATAGTTATCATGTTTGAACAAATAGAGCAAATTGAATTGCAGATGATACGTAATATAGGATAATATAATATAATAATATACATGAAATGTACTTTGCATTTGTATATCAGCTTGTTAGCAGCAGTACTGACCTTAGCAAGAATTGCTTGGGATCCCATCTCCAGGCACCAGGATCCTTGAGTCTCTTTGGTTTGGAAAGATGTTTTCCATTCCTATTATGACCCCCAGTGTTTAGCTGTTCTCTCATACACAGCGACAGATGTATGTAAGGAAAGATATGCAGGAAAGCAAACCTGCCATGATTATCTGTCTCTGCAATGAACGCTTACTCAGGAAGACAAAACACTCTTCTCCTTGCTGGGAAAACCCAAGCTATGTTATGTACACGAATAACATGCCCGTAGTTTTGGTGCCATAAAGCATAAATCACAATTTAGCCCTCTGCAAAAAGCCTCTCTGCACTGAGCTGCTGTGCCACAGTGCCCGGGGTCCACCTTCCTGGGAAGAGCTGGGCAGAACTGGAGGAGGTGGCGAGGGGAACCTCGGCGCTGCTGGCGCCGCTCTCTGCCCCTGCCACCACACATCATTTCTGTGAGCACAGAACTGGGAGCAGATTGGAAGCAAACCCTAACATGTTTTTTCAGGTGATGTCAATGCAATGCTTGCTTTTCTCCTTTTTTAAAGGGTTATAGGAATTCTGGATCCATGTCAGGACTGTGATCCCCTGTGCAGGATGGAAAAGGATTTTTAATGAAAACAAGCTCCAGTTGTGAATATTTTAATACAGTGCAGAAGTGGTAACAGGATGATAAAGTTTTGATAGGCCTGGTATTGGCTTTTATTTTTTTAAGGGGGAACTCCTCTCTCACTAACAGAAAAAGCATTTTTAATGCCAACATCAATATAAAGTGCTGCTGGGACTTTTATATCTTTTCTATATCAGGCCTATGTTCAAGGAGCAAAAATAAATGCAGTGTTCACAACCATTTGATATTATAGCTGAACAGCTTTCAAAAAGCTCTTACCATGTTTTTATGCACAAAGTATGATTTGGAGGTTGGGGATGGAAAATGAGGGAACTGGAGGGGAGGGGAATCTTTTTGTTAATTTATAGATGCTGGCTGAAATGTTTAAGACCAATCTTACCAGGAACACAAAATGGTGTGGAGATTGGTTGGTTTTGCAAATAGCAGAATTTCTTCTTCTTCTTTCCATCTTTTTTTTTTTTTTTTTTCCTTCTGGCAGCATCAATAAATTCGTTTGATGCACTTTAAATGTTTAATTAAAACATTATGTTAGCACATTTACTGTAAGTGATAAAAACACTTTGGAGGTGGTCTTAAAGCAATTGGTGGCTCTGAAATTGCTAGACATGCACTAGTAAATCAGATACAAAGTCCATAAATTGGAACGATTCTCTTTCAGGCCTGTGCCATTTCACAGATATTAAAGCTGCTTAATTTAATTCCTCAGTAATGTGGAATGTGTACAGCAGCTGATGTCACTTCTTCAGACTGATTGTTTAAGGTCATATAAACTCAGGCCTACAGAGCACAGGATAGAAATTCCCTCTTATATTAATACTGTTTATAATTCAGTTCTCCTTCAATCCCTTAATCAGAAAAGAAATGTTTATTGTGTGATATTGCTATAAAATAAGTAGGAATTGTAATGAGTACTTGAAAAAGTAGAAGAAATATTCACTGAATCACAGCTACTGGTACCAAAAGTCTCCTCTTTTTAAGAAGGCTTGTTCAACTTAAAAGGAAAACTTGTTTTAATGCCAAGCAGTCACTTTTATATATGGAATTCAACTCTACTTTGTGAAGTACAAAGCACAAAGGAGAAGTAAAAGCTACTGTAAACTATTCCTTGCAAATGGCTTTGTTCCCCAGCAAGTAGCACTGCCCCATATTCGCCTGATGAAATCTATAACCAGCTGAAGTCAATGGGTGTTTTGCTGCTTCCTCCCATTAGAAGGGCTCATGCTTTTAGGAATTGCATAGGTAGCATCTTTAGCAATATGCAAGGGGTAGCATCTGCTGCTCCACTGCTGTTTTAATACCTGCATTCAAAACACAATTGTAATAAAAGCTTCAGAACAAATTATTACGATTGGCCTCTTTGCCTGTGTTGGAAATCTTTACTGAATCAAATTAATACAGAATATAAATATCACAATTAGATTTCACCAGGATGAGCAAAGAATGAATCTTCCTTCTTCAGCTAAGAATGTAGATTTTCTTGAGAAATGTCTGAGTCAGCACTTCTTGCAAGATGAACCTTTTTCCCCTTCCCCCAACAATGTCAATAGCTGAGAAGTCAATGATTTCCAAGGATGTCACGGATAACTTGCAATAGGAAAGGTAAAAGTTCACTCATTTTGATGTGTACATAACCTATTTCAGTCATTTTTAACAATATGTAACATGAAATTCTTAGCATGGAAAACCTGACTAGATGTCATGTCCCCTACTCATAAAAACAAAGCTGTGTGACAAGTTTAGCCAGGATGCAGGAGAAAAATTAGCTCCATTAGAGTCTTGACTCTGGAGCAGCAGGAGCTCTTCATGAATTGCTCTGCTGCAGGAGCCACGGGGTAGATGGGTTCTTGACATGAGGGTTTCCAGGGCTGTGAACACCTTATTTTTTATTCTCTGCAGTGTGTTCTACCACCGAGTCCTGACTCAGAGCTGAGATCAATGCCATGCCAGGGGTAAAGCAGCAGAGCACAACACATGCTGGTGTCAGTGATGTCAGAGGAGTGTGTTGGTGAAAATGATACTGTCATCTTCAGTGTGTTTTTAATTCATATTTGCTCTCTTTCCTGATGAAACCACGTTTTTGCCACCAGCATGAGGTAGAATGGATTTTTATCTCTCATGCATCAACCGAGTTATCAGCACGTTCTAATTACACTGTGTTGTGAGAAGCAGCAAGAGCACAGCTGGATGTTCCGACTCCAGATCTGAGGTGTCTGCAAGGCAGATATTTAAGAAAATAACTAAATACTGAGGCTCATTAGACCATGTAATATTTACAGCACGGTTGAATTTGTCTCGTGAACTCTGTCCTGTGTGATCAAATTCCAACTGTATCTCTGCCTGCCCCACTATTAATCACTTTTTGGATCAAGAGACAAAATCACCTCTCCAACATTCTTAAGCAAATGTGTGTTTTTTCCATAAACAAACAAAGAAATCAAAACTATTTATCTTAACTTGTTGATTTGTCCAAGCTATCTCATCCCAGATATAATGACTATCCCAAATATTAACAAGAAAAATTCTCTGTAACAGCTGCACCTATTTTAAAGTTGTTACTTTCTTCAGCCTTACATTGTACTGGTTGCAGTTATGGTTTTTTGGTTTAATGGTTAAAAAGAGTGGCAAAGGAGTAAAGCCTGGGTAATCTCACCCATCTTCACCTGACCTATTTTAGATTCTCATAACTGTCAAAAGAACCAGAGAAACCAACTGTTACCACTCATTGTGGGGCCTTCATAGATAAACTCTGACAGAATCCTGTCAAGCTTTAAAGTAATTTTCAGCAGAAATTAATACTCTGTATTAGAGTCATTCTCAGAAGAAATTAAGTAAGTGCACTGGAGTAATTAATGCCACCATTTCCAGAAGGAATAACAGTTGCTTCTGTATTTGTAATAAAGAGTATTCATAACTGAAAATTAAACCCCAGATTGTGGCAGTTCAAATTTGGTTGTTATGCTTCATATAAAGAAAAATGCACAACATTTATTACCAAGTATCAGTCCAACCAGAGTTTCAAGGTACTTGTATTGGAAAAATATCATGAGCTGTGCCCACAAGTCATGAGCATCTTTCCTAGGTACTGTGAATTTTGATAATGTACCATTATGTACATACATATACGTTATATAACATTTATATTTGTCATAGGTTAAAATGCTCTACTTAAGCATCAATACTCATATATAACTGAGCATAGCAGTCCTCAAGGTAAGCTTAAGGCCCTTGGGATTTTGTTCCTTTTTTTTTTTTTTCTGAAAACTACATTTTTGAACAGTTTTGATATTTCATAATATAGTTTGTGACAGGGCTATTTCACCATTCACTAACGTGGGCTGCGGTGTCATCACATAGTCCCTAACACTGTGTCAGTGTGAGTCCATGGAGAAGACATCAAGATGTCAACATATTCCGAAAGGGGAAAGGGTGTCAGTGCAAGTTTGCAGAGACACGGTGCTGTGTGAATGGGAGCAGAAACGACACCGAATCTGTGGCTGAACAGCCCTGCTGGACAAAGCCACGCTCGTCCCAGAAGCCTTTGAAGAAGCATGTGCAGTATTCAAGAGGAAGCACCCAGGTAATTGTGGTATTTCCAAGCATTAAGGAATACTTAAATAAATTTTTTAAATACCTGATCTATAGCAGGAAGTCTCATTGTAGTAATAGCAGGTGATTGGAAAGTGATACCGTCGTGTGTGTTAGAGGAGAGGGGAGATGAGCAGTCTCTTGGCGTGGGCAGTACTGTCCTGGAGAGGTTTCCTTCCTGCCTTTTCCTGGTCAGTGGAGGCTGCAGCAGCCTCTGAAGGGTCTGCACAGCCTGTGGGCAGCTCAGAACAGCAGCCAGCAGAGCCAGGCAAGAGTCTCCTGTGGAACCAAGTATCACCTGCACCACAGCATCACAGACAGTGCTCGTGGTGCTCGGTGGTACCCACCGATTTCACTGTTTGGGATCACTGAAGGCAGACTGAGAGGTTCATTTATGTTGATGCAACTGGCCAAAGCCCTCAGGGATGCACAGCTCCACCAGTCTCTGCAAGTGTTTGTCTTTCCTCACCCCAACCACGTTTCATAAAACATCCAGCCCTGCAACTCCCCTTCCCACGTGCCGCCTCCTCTCCCAGCTGTGCCGGGCTCTGTCCAGTGTTGTGAACAGGGAGCCTTCCCATCGCCCTGCTTCCTGCACGCTCTTGGAAAGGCCACCCCACCATTTCAGGAGTGCAGCTCTGCAGTGTTGAGTTACATTTTTTTAACCTAGACATCTGGAATATATCATATAGAGGCCAGATTTGAGGAGTATCTTCATTTTATGCTGCCTGCAGGAAGGAGGAAGGCAGAGGGTTCACATTACTGCAGCACAGATGAGCTCTAATTACTTTTTGTTTAATTAGTGGACGATGTAAAGTTGCATGTTAACACATGGTCCACCAAAGTCCTTTCTGACCCTGAGGAAGGAAGTTCCTCCATCAACATTTTTTGCATCAGATCAAAAGCTGTGACCTGAAACAGACCGAGTTTCCAGAGGTTCTTCCATATTTTAGGAATGGATGCTTCTTTTCTTCAAGAGTCTTGAAGGTCAATTGTCTAAAGTGATTGAGGCAACTAAAATCCTAAGATTCAGAAAACTTTGGACAAGGGCAGGATTCCAAAGCACCCAGGTGCCACACTCTTACTGGTAATGTGAACATGTGTCAAAATCCGGTGCTCTCTGCCCTTTCCCCAGCTGACAAATGGGACTCTGGAGGTTCAGCCACACCACTGGGTGTTGTGAAAAAGAATAAAAACAAAAAAATAAGTCTTACTACATTCATTTATCAGTGGAAAATGGAAAACAACCCAGAGTTCAGTGCAGCCAAACAGATGAAAGATGCGATCGTCCTGACCTTGGGTGGTGGGGTTTTTCCACCCTTTTGCTGTGCTTTCCTAGGGA
This sequence comes from Pomatostomus ruficeps, assembly GCA_013400735.1. Lineage (NCBI taxonomy): Eukaryota > Metazoa > Chordata > Aves > Passeriformes > Timaliidae > Pomatostomus > Pomatostomus ruficeps. Next base: position 18,696 of record VYZT01044767.1, read on the forward strand.
GGGATTTTCGTCATTACCACGGGCGAGGTCTCCTGGGCACGGAGCTGCGGCTGCTGCCGAGAGCAGCGAAGCCAAACCCACCACTGGTGCAGCTCCACCAAAGCTCCCAGCCTCACAGAAGGGACTAATTTGGCCTTGTGTATTTTGAATAAATTGTTAACTCTTCTCGGCATGAAGAAGTGATTATTGAAAAGTTTGCCTCCACATACAAATGCAAATGACAGTCGAAGAACACGTGAATGTTAATCTTCCAAACCAAGTACGTAGACAAATGCTAGTCATTAGAAACATTTCCGTGCATTTATATTAGGCTGTCCTCTAAAAGACTTTTCAGACAAATATGTCATCAAGATATTCAAAACCATGTAATCTTATCCAAAGTTTCATCTATCAACAGTACAGTTTTCATCTCTCGCAGCTGTGTGTCAGAATGTGCAGGCAGATTAGCCAGCTGATAGCAAGGGGGGAAGGGAAAGAGGGGCTCTGTCATCATCAAGAAATACTGCTGGGGAGAAAAGACTCTTGCTGTTGATTTTTTAAAAATCTCCCCAAGAACCCTTTCTGTGCAGGGAAGCAGAGGAGATTTGCAAAGACTTTAATTTTTTGTTGGGAGTTGGTGCTCGCCCTGCTCAAAGCCCCCCTCCCCCTGCTTCCCCTTCCCTGCAGAGAGTAAGTTCTCATAAAAAAAAGCATCCTGAGCACAATTGTGTATCTGGTATCTGTGGCAAAGCGTCCCCCTCCACGGCAGATTAATTCACCAGATTTCTTGTGCATTCATTGGCCCGCAGAGAACCTGAAGAACCCAAATCCACATGGTTTTGAATTCCAGCTGCACCCTTCACCTTCCTCAAAGGGCAAATCCCCACACAGGTCCCTTCTCCTCCCAGAGCCAGAGGGATCACTTGGGAGAAAAGAAAAAAAGTTTACATTAACACTTTTCAGCAAATTCTGTAATTCTGTTGTTTCAAGGAGAGAGATGAATGATGACATATATGGGCTTCTGATAAAGATGCAAAGAGATAGGGCTAAAATACACAGTAAAATGCTGTGAAATGATTCCCCAATATGAGATTCAATATGCTGCCACTGTTGTCTGTGAGACAATGTCTTTGAATCCATGCATATGAATTCATGCATAATCTTTGAGTGTATTCATTTTTAAATACATTCTTTCAAGTGGATTTTAGCATTACTGAGTAGCTCTAGCTTGACAGCACTTGAAGAAAATGTTTTCAAATTTGGGGAGATGGGAAAGTTTTTAAAAACCGCAGAAGAGCAATGAGGACTTAACATTGCCTAAAATAGGCTCGTGATTTTCTGGGTATCTTTGAAACCTCTTCTCAAAGTGAAGCCCTAAATCTCCATGTCTAGTGACACAAATCTAGTGCCTTGATTTTCAGAGTCTTAAATCCAGTTTGTGCTGAGCATATAGAATATTTAGCATGTCTGGACATCACCTGTCCCAAAAAAAACCATCTTCAGGTTTCAGGGCTATGTTTTTCTTTTGTGCTTTTGACGTAAAGGTTCCTCCCCCAGGGACAGACAGAAACAAGGACAGTGCTTAGCCATTTGCCGGGGACTCTGGTTTCAGCCTGAAGGTGTATTCAGCAAAAAGAAATCTGTTTTGGTGGAGAATCCTACGACATGAACATCTCCCAGCACTGGGGACCAAATCCAGCTGATGTCAGTGTAGGCACCAGACCATCTGCAGGGATTGGGGTACAAGTCACCAAAGCCATAAAAGAGGGAGCTGAGCACTAAGGGAGGCAGAACCCCAAATCTTGCCCAGATTTCTCTGAGCTTGTCTGGTTCCTTAACTTCCATACCAAACCCATCTTTTTAATGGGAGTGTAATGCTTACCCTATTCCCATCACTTTCCCCTCAGCCTTGGAAATGTGCTTTGGAGGCACTTGAGTGAAAAAAAGTTGGAATGCAGAGAAAGAGCTTTGAGAGAGCGAACATGGAGGTGTCCTGTGAGGGAGGAAGGAGAAGTTAGCTGTCTGCTAACACACAACCCTTCAATGCAAAAGCAAAATTTAACATTGCTGGAAAAGGAGCCCCAGTATGGAATTTCTGAAGGTTGTTTCACTTAAAAAACTCAAATTTTAAACTCAAAAGCATTTTAAAAACACTGGTGTTGTTAGTGCCTTGCTTGGAAAATTACCCTTGTCTCCTCTGAAGAGAAATGGAAAGGAAACAAGGAGCGGGGTGGGAAGGGGAAGACACATTATGTGATGAAAGAAGACGTTGCTCCCAGCCTGGGGCTCGCTGCCTGGACACAGAGTCCTGCCTGCCAGCCAAGGTCCACCGGGTCAAAACTCGGCTGTAGAGACTGCCCTGAGCAAGTGTTTACCTAGAGGAGCCACTGCAGCCTCTCAGGAAATCATCCACATCTCCAAATGAGCCTGTGTGCCCAAATATTTATTTGCTAGTTAGGTGGTAATGGCTCTAGAGTGGTTGTCACAGTCTTTTGGGGACAGTGTGCAACTTGTACAGCTACACAGGGTTTGTGTTCCAGGTGAGGTATTAATCTGGTTAGCTGGAGTACTCTGGTCTGTCCACAAATCATTAATGCTGGCTCCGGTGCTGAGCACTGTTAGCACGTGTACTCCAGGGCTGCTCGGCCAGCCCAGCCCCACACAATGGCTGTTTAGCCCAGAAAGGGCTGCAGACCTTCCCCAAGCTCAGTTTTTTGCTGGCCATGCTGCCAGCCCAGCAGAAACCACTGCAAGGCATGGCACCATGGGGAGAGGCTCTGGAGTTATGGCTTCGGCAGGGAAAGGTGGAGGAGAGTGAGAATCTGCCAAAACAAGCAGGGGTGGTGTGGCTTTCAGGAGACAGGGGCATCGAGCAGCAGGGAGCAGAGCTTGCTGGAGTGGTTTGTAAAGATGGCTTAGGAAACAGGCTTTGATTTTAGCAGCTGGTTCTACCGACAGAGACCAAACTGCCCTGGGCACAGCTCTGTCCTGTTTCTTCGCCTACACAGCACCACAAGCCACAAAGCACTCACCAAGACTGTACAGCAAACTTAACTTCAAAAGACCAAAAGCCACAAGAAACACAGTGTCCCACAAGAAGGGAGCAGGAGCACAAAGAGAGATAGTAGCAGTGATTTCCCCAGATTCCTTTCTGTGAAAAGAGACAAGTGGGCAGCCAGGAGGTTTATGATACACTTCCACACCTTCTTTCTGTTCCCAGAGCTGCTCCAGCTCCCCTTAAGGATCCCCAGCTTCAACCAGGGGATACAGAAATACAAGGAGGACTCAAAGTAATCATGCAGAAGATTTTTGTTTCCAGTGAGTTCTGAGAACCTCTTTCTAACCTCACCTGAGCTGTCCTACAGAGGCAAACAAACAACGAATGGCTGGAGCTCTGCTCTCCCCATGGCCATGGCCATGTTCAGCTCTGAGGGACGCCAACAGAATCCGTGAGGACCTGTTCTAAGGCTGGTGTTTCTTCTCTCAGTCTTGTCATCCATCTTTTTTCTCAGAAAGGCTGGAGTCAAGGATGTGGTCTTGACTTTGCCTCCACTGATAGCAGAGTGGAGATTCCACTAAGGAACCTGCTCTTGGAGGCTTATTGGAAAAAGTTGCTTGCCCAAGATACAATTGCTGGGTGTACGCTCCTGCCCCTGCCTTCTGCAGTGCTCACAGTGCCCCTCTCACAGGAGAGGGGGATACAGAGACTGCTCTTTAGGGAAGGACACTTTTCCCCCCTGTATACTGCTGGTGTCCCTGGCAGTGAGCAGAGTGTCATCTGCGGTTTGCACATCGCAGGCGTAATCAAAACAGCTCCCCTCCTAACTCATAACGGACAGCCTGGCACTGGGATGGATTTACCATTGCCTGGTTCCCCTGCATGGCCTCGATTAAAACCGAAACAGAAAAAAGCCCCAGTGTTGTGTGTAATCAGGGATGTGAACACCAACCCAGGAGTTACACATCCCACACCAGACAAGCCAAGTCGCACAGAGATAACAAAAGTTCAATAACTCCTTCAGCAGATTGAGCGCTTGATTACTCTGAACAATCTGCTTCAAAGAGCTGCAGCCTTGCCAGGGGGGATTCATTCACCCTTCCTCAAGCCAGGAAGCCACCTCTGATGCTGCACCATGGGCTGGGAAGCCTCCAAACACCTCCAGGAGCTCCTGAAGGTGCTTTTGTCCTGCAGAGGATGTCTCTTCAGACGTGGTGAACTCGGCCTGCTTTCAGGAGGTTTTTCAGGCCAACAGAGGCACCTGAAGACTTAGAGAAAGATGACTCTGCCAGATGGCACAGCCCAGGGAGAGGATGAAATGAAGGCTGCGGGGGATGCGTACACTGATTTCTCCAAAGACTTATAACCACGACGAAGAAAGAAATAGCTCTGCCACAAGAGATTCTGATGAGAAAAGTCATTTGCTACTGAAATGTAATTTAAAAAATGTATTTAATACCACTTAACAACACAAGCCTGTAATATCCTCTTATCTAAACTGCTTGTGGATTACTTGCTTTTCACTTACTAACCTACCCAATAATTTCTACAAAAAATAAAAATACAGGTCAGGCTTTTGCTACCAGATTTAGTTATTTTACTACCAGACAAAGATGAGCCAGAATGGTTATCAAGAAAAATAAGGGGGGAAAAGAGAATTGGGAAATCTTAGACATTGTATTAAAACAACAGTTTTTAGGGTGTTTGATTTACTATTCAACTGTGCGCAGCTGCTGCTGTGAGAAATAGGAAGCATGCCAAGGGAAAGAGATGGGGGAAAAAATTAACGGGTGGGGGAGGTTTGCAGAATCAACTGGTTAATGAGATATGAAATTTTTTATGAGCAAGCCCCTGCTGAAAAGCACTTGTTTGTTTGAACCAGCTTACTGCTTACCCACTGACACGGCAACGCGGGGCCTCTCTCCCAACGACTTAATCACCAAATGCGAAATTTAGATAGCATTTGGGTTTTTCATGCACTGGTTTAGATTCCCTGTGCTTCCCGCTCCTTATCTTGGAGAAAGCTAAAACCTGCTGGGGTCCTGGCACAGGTTTCTCCTCTCTGCAGGCTGCAGTGCTCTGTGTGGAGGGGAGCACTTTCCACGGGGAGGGCAGTAAATGACTCGAGTCCTGCCGTGGTGCAAGGAGGAATCTCATCAGGGTGAGGTGAGAGCTGGGGGTTTGAAAGCCTTCAGGAGGAGGACAGGAGGCAAGTGGTGCTCTCAGCATCCCAGGCTAGTTCCACCTTCCCTACTGCCACATTACAGAGCAGAGAAGAGCTTTCCTTCCTCCACTTTCAGGGGAAGGATTCAGGTTTCAAATGTCCTTGGAAGATGCACACCCAGGATTTACTGAAAAAGGAAAGCTCTCTGTTGGTCCTGAGGAAGGCCCCGAAATCTTTTAAAATCCACACCTTCACTTGACCATTTAGGCAGTCACCTGCTGACTGTCCTCATGTGTGAATCCCATTCCTGGGCTCTGAGCATTTTGCAGCACTCCACCTGGAAACCTAAGCACCGAAGGCAGAATTATTCAGCACCCTGAATTTAGGAACTATTTTACATCATCTTAATCTATTTTCACATAACCTAAACCTTGTTTAGTAGTCCAAGGGCAAAAATAAATACTTCAGTCTCCTCAGAACAAGCCTGACTTGTTTGCAATAATTTCTTGGATTATACTTTTCTCAATTTCTCCTGTGAGAAGCCCCATCACACTTATAGATGTCTTTGCCATTGCTTGGTGGTTTTCTCGTGTCAAAGGTTCAAAAATTTTTGAGAAAAATAAACGTCCCAAATTCTCTAAAAACAAAACACACACCCTGAGGTGTGGAGCTCATGTTTGTACCTAAACCTGATGAGGAGGAGGGAATGGACATCACTAGAATTCCTGGTTTTCCTCTTGGTTTACTCACTGGTGAAAATCTGACGTTGGAGGAACTTTTGAACTCGAAATGCTCATTTGCAGTTGATTGATAAACTCCCAAACAATGTTTTATTGTCATGTAGATTCAACCATATCTACAGCTATGAGGAGCTAATAGGCTTGGCCCCAGTCTGTTCCTAACGATACTAATGAAGGGTTCTTTTCTAGAACCTGTTCAAATAAAAGGCATTTAAACGAAGGGATTAGAGCAGAATAAAGTGCTCCCTCACAACAGAGCCCTGTGAATGGCTCTGTTTGCCTCTGCTGCGTGGTCAGGAGAACACCCATTGTGTCGGCACCCCAGAAGGCCCCACTGTAGAATATTAGACTTGAGAAATCATTTATTGGGATCTTATCTTGCATACCTAATTGAGATGTCAGGCCACTGCATTTAAACTATAACTTGCAGACTAATTAAAGACAACAACTTAGTGCTTACCTGGGGATTCAGGGAGATTGCATGATGACCTGCCTGTGTTGTAAGGAAAGATTAAACAGACTGCACTAAACAATGTCTGTATTTTTCTGGTGATATCTGATTTGGGGGAGTAATCCCACTTTATCCCCATACATAAACCTTTTTGTTATTTAGAGGGATATAACCTAGAGATGCCTTATGGACCTTTTCACCTGGCTTTGATGTCCTAGCAGTTACCAGCCTTAAGCTTGTTGTTTTCCTGTTTTATCTCTGCTCGAACTGTTTCCAAGCAGCAATCTGGTTAGAGGGAAAGCCTCACTCCTCTGCAGGGAAAATGGCAAATGAAACAAATGAAGTTTTATAGATGATTTGTTTCCTTTTATTTGCAAATGCATGTAATTGTCTAGCTCCAAATTCTAATCTTTGCATTGAATAACAGTACATGGGGTCCTCCTGCAGAACAGCAGATCTGAAACGGGAAGTTAAAAGCTATGGGGTCACTGCTGGGACAAGAGGAAGCAGGAGGCAGCTTTCCTGTCTTCACGAAGATGATGATGATGCCCTGATTTCACACGGTGAGGAAGGAGGGAGGCAGACACTAAATATAAAAAGCAGAAGTTTATTTGACAGTGTTATAAGGAGGGTAACTGGATGCAAACATTTGACATTGACACTCTGGAATGCTGTAAAAATTTAATTAGATGGGTACATTAGTCATAGTTGTATTAGGGGGTTCATACACTACATACAAAAATGCATGCTCCAGTACAAAAGACATATTTAAGTCCTTCCTGTAAATACCATTTCCCTCATTATTGGGAAATGTGGTCTCAGAGGGACCATTGACCATGTCATTGTATTTACAAAAGTATGGGGAGAATGAGATTAACAGCATTTATGGGAAGGGTTTTCCTACACAGAGAAGGACACCTATTATACAGGGGAGGCTGTGCAGCCGAGTTGCAGTGGAGCAGGCATATGTGGCTGCTGTCTGGTTTAATGTAGGGTTTACTTCTGCACTGTTAAACTCCCTTTAATAGCCTCATGCTCCCTTCTACGAGGCCTATTGGTGAGCTCAGCTGCACTGAAGCACTTCAAGAAGTCCCACTGCTCTTCTGCCTGCCCCTGGACACCACTGGGGTACGTTTTATGGCTTCACAGCTGTCCCAAGGAGAGCTCAGCTGATTTGCTCACTCAGTCTGGGTAGTTTAAAGAAAGTTTTCACAACTTGGTCCTTACCAGGTGGTCCTTTGGTTGTGGGTTTATTTGGGAAGTTCATCTGAATCCAGTGCAGATCAATCTGGTTGTCCTATCTCATAGCTCCCAGTATGGATCTGTATGACTGTGGTTAAAATTTTTGAAAACTTGCAAGACTGACGGCTGTTTTCTTCATTTTCAAGCTTCAGCTATATCCAAAATCTTGCAGGTAGATACCTAGATTTCAACTGTCCTTTTCTGCTTTGTGGTGAACAAATAAACTATTTAGTCCCTTTATTTAGTCCAAATATTTCCCACATGCTTAACATAAAGAACCAGGCTACTGTGGGGCTGGTCCACAGGCTGCAGAACCCAAATCTTTGCAGAAAAGCTTTGAATGTGAAGTTCAAGGTGGTAACCCAGTTCCAAAACAAAGAATTGCTAAATCAGTTAGAAATCACAGTTGAAAGGACATGCTCAGTTCTATTGCTGCATACTCACAACACTCCCTTACATCATAGAATGTCTTTGTATCTTTTGCTGGAAAAAAATGCATATTTCACATAATTTGAAATTATTTCTTTTAAGAAATCCCTGCAGAAAAGGAGTTTGGACCATTTCCCTTAGTTTTCTTTCCCTTCAGCATTACTACGTGTGGAAAATAAGATAACATTTTAATTCAACAATGTTCATTCAGTAGTAAATAAGCAAATAATTTGTCATGTTTTATTTCAAACAGTGTTTCAGTTATGGTGCCATGTGTGACATTCAAAAGTAATTATGAGATTGAGATACCGGATAGGAAAGGGATAAAAACAAAGGATGACTCAATCAAAATCAACTAATACTTTGTCTTAATCAGTGTTTGGATTGTTCTGATGAATTTGATATCAATGCTACAGAAAAGAAGGCTATACTGGATATCAGTTCATTTCCCAGAATTCAGGGAATTTTCAAAGAGGACCGTGTGTCTGTAATTACCTGTCAGCCCATAAAGAAGGAAGATGTGTAACTTCTGAGGAAAACAGTTGTGACCCTAGAAAATCCCATGTGTAAATACCAGGAATTTATGTTGGGGAAGGGTGGGTGGGTGTGTGGGTGTGAGTCCAGGATTATAAAAATAAAATAATGAACAGCAGCCCATGCTTTTGAATGAAACATCAAACATGGATGCAAATTTGCCTTCAGTCTGGTGTACTACTTACACAGATTGGAAAAAAATGTGTCACACTGGAAAGGGAAAGAAAATCAAGTCCAAAACCACAATTTGTGTTAAGAAGACTGTTTCTTTTCTAAATCCCAAATACAGAATCATGACCTCACAAAGAGACTTGCCCTTTCATGTCATGCTGGCTATTTGAAATCAGTAGATCAGTCAGACCAACCGAATTGCTCTATCGGAAAGGATAACCAGCCAAATGACCACACATTGATTGCAGCACAGATGCATCTACACAGAAGGTTTTTAAACAAGCCAAAAAAAAAAAAAAAAATTACTTTGCTCTAAAACATCTGTTGTCAAACTTCCCCAGAACAGTTACAGTGAGAAGCAGTTTGGGGCTTTAGGGGTATTTTGCCATGGATGAAAGAACCAGCCAAAAACTGCATCTACTCAAACACTGGCATGAGCATCTCAAGAAATTTGAGGGATCTCTGCAGGAACAATATGAGCGGGTAAAAATCTCAAGAGACTTGACTCCAAGGACATACTTAACCATCGATCCTGCTACACTCAGCAAGTGACAAAGTGGGATTTTAATTTGTACGGCTTTGAAGCAAAGGGAGTCACTCAAGAAGTGTGGTACAGAGAATGAAATCAAATTAAATAAAAAATATTCATCATGAATATTTGTAAAATTTGCACATAGTAGCCAGTATTGCACTGAGCAATGATCTTCAAAAGGAAATGGGGCAGAAAGGCCTTACTTTACATGGGCCTGTTGAAACCGTGTAGAATAAAAGCTCAAGAATATCTTCTAGGGCTGGTAGAATGATGGCAAAGAAAAACAAAGTTTTAACATGGTAACATTATCATAGGCAAGGAACTAAGTTTAAATAGCAAGCAGCGACTTAAAGAAACCAACATACAAAGTGTGAGAAAGATGATGAGGGGACTGCAGCACAGTGGTTTCGATGGAAGGAAGATGGGTAAAAGGTGCCTTTTTAGGGGCTGTGTGCCCACAGACACCACCTCACACACACCAACACCACCTGAGCAGGCAGCTGGAGGAAATCAAGGTTCAAAAGCACAGTTTCTCAGTTTACCTGTCTGTTAATCACACTGATGTATTTTTAAGTTCAATTAAAACCAAGGTTCCAAGTAACATACAAGCTGCAGTTCTTTCGTGACTTAAGAATTTAAGTCCCATTTGAAAAAGTCTGACAGACGCTTTTGAAAATTGGATTCATAATGAGTAAACCAGACAACTGGATTCTTAAGATCATTAGACAGATATTAGGTAGAAACTTCAAAGTCAATGGGATTTGCACACCTTAGTCACATAAGCTTCTCTGAAAATTTTTCCTTCACATCAATCTGCATTCAAATAATTCTCCCTGCACTTGGATACAGTGTGTTTGTCATGACCACTGAGCATGATAAATTGAATCTCAAAAATCCAGGAGGACTGGGAATTAAATAAATGTCTCCTTAAAACATTTTCTTTTCTAAAAGGTAAAAGAAATTGTGACTATACGGCAGGGAGGAAAAAAAAAAGTATCTTGTTAAATCAGACTGAAGTAGTTCCAGCTCATCCACAGCCTGTTCCCAAGTGAGTGCTGGAAGATCAGAAGGCTGTGACCAGCAGAGCCTAGGCAGAAGCAGATGTTGCGTCCAGAGCCCTCGCTGTGGAATTCAATAGCTGGTTTGGTGAATCATTTGAACTGGTCACTTGGGAAGGCAGTGCCTGCTTAGTTTATGGTAAGTTTGAACAGCCCAGTGTTTGAACAGTGTATTCTTACCTCTTACTGGAACAAAGAGGCTGTGTTTGTAAATAAGATGACAATTTGTACCATATTAGGGTCTTTTGCAACCAACAAAGCATTCCCATTTTCCGTAGAAAAGGAACCCTTTGCCTGGGAAGAAATATCATCTGGCAGAATTTCTAGAGCCATGTTTCAAAGGGAAATTTGAAGCCACTCTTGTACAATGCACAGGCATTAATCACCAAAAGCGAGATTCTCATAAACAAAGTAATCCAAACCAGTAACACAAACCCAGTTCCTCTCCCTTGCTGAGCACTGGTCAGCGTGGAGCACACGAGAATCTGGGCCAAACCCCCCTCAGTGAGAGAAAGGCACCTGCTCCACTGCCTGTGCCCTTGTACCCTACAGCAAGAGCTGAGCGGTCCTGAAACCTCCCGGCAGCGCAAAACATGAGCAAGGACAAGGAGAGTGGAGCAACAAAAACAGCATCAAAGGAAGCCGAGAAAGGCCGGATGCCCATGGCGAGGAGGCAGGATGAACGGGCGCATCGCAGGAGTGTCACCGAGCGAAGCGATCGATGCCATCAAGACTCAGTCAATCAGGGTCAGTACAGGCACAGCAGTGCTGGGATGGTGACAAATCTCTCGGTCCTAAGGGAGGCATCCTTCACCTTGTTGAAAAGTAAGGAAGTGGCTGCTGTGATCAGTTTTGGTGAGGGTTTCTGATCCATTCCTGGGCCACTCCCATTGGGTATTGGGTGCTGGAGCTTTATCACTTCCTGTGTGATGGTGCTGCTGCCACACTGAGAGCCAGAACTGCTGGGGACAGGCAGCACCGACTGCTGCCTTTTCATAAAATGAATAATCATACATGTCCCACTCGAGCTGATTGTTTGAGCATGTGAGAGGGAGAGCACAGGGGAGATGTTACCCATAAGGGAGCTTTTATATCAGCTAAGGTTGCCTCTGAGGCAAACCAGACTGGAGCAATGAAGGGTGGATTCTGCTCCTGCCATCAGTTCATGGCATCAGCAATGCTAAGTGGCATATCTGTGAGCTACTGGGATGCTGAAGCAGACAACTTTTTATTGAGGGGGGGAATGAGGGGACCCCTTTCCAAGCCCATTTAATAGTCCAGTCTGCAAACAATCTTCTCCTCTCTCGTTACTGTTCTACCCTTGTCTCTCCTTCTTGGCAGGGTGCCGTTTCCCCCCCGAGCAGCAGCTGTGCACACTTGAATAGTAAATCAAACACCCTAAAAACTGTTGTTCAAAAATCTTTTCAGATCTTTCTTTCCTCTATTTCTGTTCTCCTTTTTCTTGCTAATGATTAAGGCAATTGGCTCTTTTTAAAATTTTTAATCTGGTGTGATCTAATTCTGTGTTGCTAACAACCTGATGTATCACAATGTCCATCAGTGACAGGACCTAGAGGTTCTGAACCTCTGGTTCACCTCCCATCAATGCAGGAGTATCTGGGGGGTATGTGGCGAGAGGCTTCACATTTCCTCTGGGAGCAGGTCCCAGGTCATCTTGTGAGAGGCCAAAGAAGATGGTAACAGCCTGGATTTCCAGAAGATGGATAGCAATATAAATATAAATACACTCCAGTCGCGGCTGATTTACACTAACCAGGGACCTGAGCCCAGCACCCTAAATAGCATTTGTTTTTATGGTTTTGATACCATTTCCACAACAGAAATGCCTCGAGGATTAATATTGTACAGAGAGGGATGAGGACAGAACAGCAAAATACCAGATAATTAGCACCATGCAGTATATCATATGGTTTTTGTTGAACTCGACATTCATCACAGAGTAGCAGTGAGTTACTCCCTGGAAAAATGGGTGCATTTTTTCCCCATAGAAGTTAGATTTACAGAAGGTAACTTAGCTGACAAAAATGCCCCACTCCTGCCCAAAACACCCAGCACCTTAACTGTTCCTGTATTTTGAAAATATTGCAAGAAACTGATGTTGCACCTTAAAAAAGATCCTATTTGGAAACAAACAAAAATATGTAAAATTCTGGTAATTCCCCCCATGGATAGTTTCTCCCATTTAGCGTGTACATCTGTGAAAGGGATGTGATGGTAGAGCTTTGGCTGTGAAAATACAATGTATGCTTTATTACAAAGAAAACCACAGTTTGAAAACCAGGGAAAACTCTGATTCACCAGCGTGACTCATGCGCGCACTATAGAGCCTGCAATCCCTCTAGCAAAGGTTCGAGCCCAGCAGCATGTAAGTACTTGCAAAGAGAACTTCTTTTCTCTAAATGAATGATCTTTTCAAGTGCCTTATCTTACTCTTTTTGAAGACAGTGGAAAATCTCTCACTGGCCTTTGGCTGAGGCCCTAAAATGCAGGAGGAAAGTCAGTAGATACCACGTAAATATCCACAAAAATGACTCAAAGCCACCATCAAGATAATATTATCACAGGAGATGGGAAGTGAGATTTCTGAGAAGGCTGTTACAAGCCCAGGAGGACCTGTTACGCTGGGTAGTGTCTGATTGTGATTAGTAAAGCTGAACTTTTCAGGAAATGAATACTTCAGGGTTCCCACCTAGGGAGAGAATTTTGACATGTTCTCAATTTCAACAAATGAAATTGAGAGAGGATTGGAACTAGATGATCTTTTCAGTCTCTTCCAACCCAAACCATTATATGAAATATGCCTGAAAGCAAAAAGAAGAATTGCAGAGGGTTTTTGGATGTCTTCAGAAAATGGAAACAACCAGACTGGGGGCAACAACTCAGTTGACGGCAGCATAAGGGAGTTCAAAGGATTTTCACATCCAGTGATGAAATAATTTTGTTCCATTGCTCCAACTCCTGAGACTGCTGGTCCAACAGATTATAACACAGTGTAGTACTGGAGTAACATGGTGAGGAATCAGGCTGTTAGGGCTTGCTGCCTAACAGAGCATCCACAAGAGGAAAGGAACCTCTTTGAGGTGTAATTACAACTCATTTTATCTGTTGAGGCTATGAAAAGCAGGGTAAGGATGTGCATGGGCCTTAGAGGGAGGAACTCGAGGTACAGATGCAGGTAAACTTGTTTATTCAACCCTCTCAAATAACTGGCTTCACTTTCAGAAATGCAAAGCCCCACATTGCTCTCACTGAACCAGACTGACAGGGGAAGAAGCCAGGTCAGTGCTCCTGGTTTTTCATTCACCATCACAGCCTTCCCCAATGCACCCATTTTTCCAGTGAAAATAAATACTGAAATGTTTCTTTTTAATGTATTTAACATATAAGTTAGAGAACAAAGTTCTTAATTTGGTTTGCAATATTTTTCCTTTGTTTTAGAATAGAAAACTTTCAGTACATTTTGAAAATTATCATGAGGAGACTGTCTCAGTTCAGCACATAAGGAAGCTGCACTCCCCATTCCTGTCCATGTTTCTGTGGCTGTGTCGGTCATCTCTCTGCCCTGGGTCTCCCTGAAGCCACTAATTCCAAGATTTATTTCCCCATCCACACACCTTCTGCCTGACCCTGTGTGTGCTCAGCTCTACTACCTGTGAACTGCAGGCCTTTAGCTGTATGGGCTCATTTTCTCTGGATTTTGGACCCTAAAGAGCATCTTAACATGCCTTTCATCCACTTATGGCAGGCCCAAACTGGCCGAAACCTTGGCTTTTTAGCTTGAGCCCTGGGAGCATCAGGGCAGAGCGTATGTTCTGCTCAGCAGGTTGATGTTCCTCAGCAGGGGTCAGATGGAAGATAAAGCCAACCCAGAGCCTGCACACTCATCTCTCAACCACACTCTGCTCATATGAAAGGTCATCTCAGTCCCAGAAGCTCTCATGCTTGTATTTCCCAAGCTGACAAACTCCTCATTTGGGCTCCAGAGCTGCCTGGAGTCTTTCCATGCTGGAATTGCTCAACTCTGGAGCCGGTGGTGATCATTAATGAAATGTACTGCCTACCATTTCCATGCCATCAGCTAACTTGGCTTTGGACTTCAGTGCACTATACATTACTTCTGGGTAAAAAATAGAGACAGTCCTCTCCATTTCATAATATGATGTTGGGCCTGCAATCTTCTGAGAGGCTAGAGTTGGAAAGTATTATTTGTCTTGCTTAGAAAGAACAGAAAACAGATTAGTAACCATGTATGAAGTGTGTATTAAAGTTAATTAATACCTGTGCGAAACCTCGACATAGGGAATTAACATTGAAAAAATGGTCTTTTGCATTGCCTGGGAAGAAAGAGCTGCACTTCCCTCTTCGTGACTGATAAACCTCTGTACTCAGAGTGCCTGGTTCCGTAGGTGCTGGATCTATGGTTGACCAGAGAATGCCATTAAGCAGAACTGATTTATTTCATAGTTCACAATGTTACTTCTGGGGGAAGAGGGCAGGTGGGAGGCTGGATGAGTGGGAGATGTTATCTGAGGAATGCTGCCTTCAGTTTCAGTGGAGATGAGATTTTGCCTGGTGCTGTTCCCCTTCCTGGCACCCAGCTCAGATCTTCTCTGGAGCAGTTGCTCCACAAATCAAGAAATCATGAATGCAGACACCTGAATGTGAAACTATTCAGGACCATCTGTCTGCACGATCCAACCCAGGGATGTCCAAGGATCTGACATATTAAGGCACATTTATTTCTACAGTCCATGGCAGAAAAACCCATGGGTTTAGAAACTGTGCCCTTCTCTAACTAAACAAACTAAAACCTATTTCTGTGGCCCCAATGCCTCTCTCTGGATCCTCAGCAAAAAAAAATTCAACTATTTGAATGCCATTCTCCCATTTCACTGCCACCAGTGACAAAAATGCAGGAGTACAAAAGCCAGGGAGGGTTTATCTCCATTTCTTTGCTGCTTCTGTGGGGACATTGAGAATTTTAAAGCATTCCTCAAACCCCAAGGACACACACACAGCTTGTGTTGCGTGGGATAACCCCCCATAGCCCTTGGCTGTCATTACCCTGACCTGGCATCCAGAGCATCTTGAGCAAGGGCTTTCCTCTGGTGGGAAGAGAAGTGTTTCCCAGTGTTTAGATCCAGAGAGTCTTCTCCCACATTGCTGCTAATAAACTTGTTCTAAGAGGAATCTTATTCAGATAGGCATCTGCGTTTATGCTACAGCAATATTTGTTATTTATAGAGGAGACTGTGTACTCTCCCTCACAGAGCCAGATCGTATCTCAAGGACACACCCCATGAAAGACGAGGGAGGAAGATGTTCCATTCTGAGGCAGCACAGGAGCAATTCCTCCCTATTTCTGCTTTGCTCCAATACCCACAGCAGACACTCCCGCCCCCACTCCTATATGGACTAGGTTGTGCTGGGGAGGTGCAAAAGTTGGGCTTTGTCTTTCTCCACCCCCTGGTTTTTGTGCCTAAAACCACCCTCACAGCACCCACAGAAGTGTCTGTGCCTTCACAGGAGCTCACACTCCACAATCTAGCTCAGGTACTTGTGTTTCTGCATATGGATTCCGGGGAGTTATGAACATGAATCTGCACAGCAAGATGAGAGAACACACAAAGAGAAACCCCAACAACAATGAACATTTAGAATAAATTGCAAATAGAGGTGCATAATTTGTGGTTAGAGAGACTGAGTGCTAGTCATTATTCAGTATCACTCATTTCTTTCCTCCAAATGTATGTATGAAAGCCAGGAACAAATAATATTTTTATAAACAGGGAGGAGGTTTTCTTTTTAAAATTAGATTATGTTAAAAAATAATCTAGGATGACTGGAGTGACATTGTACCTATATGGAGAAATTACTACACAGCCAAGTGAATCATTTATCCAAATATAATGTATAACTTCATAGAAAACAAATGCCAGACATATTAAGAGTGAATTGTTTACAATGGAGAGTTATATATTAAAATGTATGTATAATTGTAACCTTCTGTTAACACCCTCTTGAAGAGAAAAAACACCAGTTGCAGGCTTTAAAATGCCATGTTTTAACTATGCTGGGTGAAGAGCTCTGTATGTAATGAGAGCAGCATACATAGGAGGGATTCTCGCAGATTAAAAAAAAAAATGGAAGAAGAAAAAACCGCTCCTAGAAAAGCGTTTAGCAGAAGTTGCTCCTTCTTCATTTGTATCAAAAGAATTCATTGTCATCTCCAGAGACAAACTTGGGGGAAAGAAAATGTGCTTTATTGAAGGCACGACATATGATTTAATCTGATCTCACCAGATTTTCATTCTAGCTCTCAGAAGGTTGCCCTGGTGACATCACACCACGCGTGGTGTCCTCAGCCCACAGGCATCCCTTGTAAGCTCTGGAAGAAACTCGGTGTTTGTTGGGAAGGGGAAAAAGCACACACATGATTTGGGGGTCTGATCAGAGACATCCTCCAACTCTGCCACTGAAGGGAGGCAGAACGCTGGTCTGGGTTTGCACTGACTGCCTCCACCTCCTGCAGAGAACTGCTGGGGACAGGGACACCGAGCACCACCTGTGCACCAAGCTCCTACCCCAAAACTTTGGAGAGCACAAGGCAAAGGAGAGTATTTGTAAGGACTTCTCCCATTTAACCAATTCAACCACCACAAACAACTTCTCAGAGCAGTACAGAAAGCAAAGAAATGAGCTTTCTATCTCTCTTCCTGTTAAGGAGTTTATTAGAATAGCTGTCTCACCACTCATGAAACCTGAGGGGAACGAGAACAGAGGAAGAACAAAGAATCCCTTGAACAATGCGTGCCCATTTTGCTAACAGGCTGCTTATCCACCCTACTAACCCACAGTAATAAGTGGCATTACAATTTAAGGAACTTTTGGGATATTACAGAACTGGAAACCAAGAAATACAGTAGGTCAGGAGACAGAGACATGGAGAGATAAAACTCCACCATAAACCCCATTGCATCTGGAAGACCTGACAGGAAGATACGAGAAGCCCCAGTCAACACGGTATTTGTGTGTTTCACGTGTATTCACATTTCACTGTAATCTCCATGTAACTGCATTTCAATATTTTCCATCTCACTGAATAAATGGATGGGACTTGAAAATCCCTCAGACAATGTGGAGTAAGAGTTTCCTAACACAGAAGAAGAACCCAGTCCCTCTTAGCCCCTTTTCTAGAGCCAAGTGCAGGAAAACTCCTCTGCCAAGTCCTGTGGGCAGGTGAGAGACTCACCTGAACGAGACAATGAGAAAGTGAAGATTGACTTGCTTGTTATCACAAGGTTCCCAGCTGCCTCACACACACGTCGGGAGGATAATTTCGGAGGAGCTTTGTTGCAAGTGCCCCTCTTTTCCAATCAGTAGGCATCATCCCAGCCAGATAAGGAGCTAACACAGAGACCAGCGTTCCAGTCATTACAGCGACATGCAATGCTACAATTCTCTGGGCTATTGATTGCTGCTGTTCTGGCATTGCAACCCAAAACACTGGAGGAAGTCAAGTGGAGAATGAGAAGAGGGGAATTTAGCATGCTGGTGAGCTGGTTAAAATGCCTTCGCTGAAAAGAGCTGCTTTGTCAAAATCACAACTTTTGGCCAAAAGGTATGAATTTCGAGACAAAGGTTTTGTAAGTAGTTTGGGGATTCTTGTCTGGGTCTCTGACCTGCCAAATTAGTTCCCTAGTCACACAGATATCATTAATGTTCTCTTGGGTTATACTTTGTTTTATTTTAGCACAGTTTCATTCTCATCTGCACACAACCAAATTTTTGAAACATCTCAAAAAAATAGCTTGTTTTTCTGTCCCCAACCCCTCCTTGACGTTCAGATGGAGGTAAATGACTCTGTCATAAACTCTACGGGGAGTTTATTGATAACATAAAATAATACATTTTGCTTTCAAGACATTTCTTATTACAGTCAGGAGAGAGAGGATGTGAGTCAGAAGCGTTCTTCTCATTTTCGCGCGGTTCATTTGTTCACTCCCTTTACTGAAACTTAAGTAGCTGTTAGAGCTAGAAGTCCCAAGGCACATGTGTTCTTTAACACATAACTTAATTTCCAAAACAAATAATTACAACTCCTTTTCTGAGTGTCACCCTTCCCGGGAGCATCTGATGCATATGCTGAAATGTAAAAACCTGAAAGCTGAAGCCCTGCTGCAGTTAACTGCTCTCTCTTTCAGGGAGATTTACCCTCTCCCCACCATTTCTTCCACTCAGGCAGTCGTTCCTACATCTGGAGTGCTTTTGGATAGTTTACTCCAAGCAAGCAGGGAATGGTGGGTCACAGCTTTGTCTTCCACAGACCCCTCCAGAAAAACCTGAAACATTGAGCAGACCTCCCTGAACGTCAGCTGGAGGTGACGCTCAGTTACCCCACAGAGAAAGCTTTCTAATTGAGAGGTTCAGGATTTTTTTTGCATCATTCAGGGCTGGCTCCTCCTCCCCTTAGCTATAACACTGACCTAATTATACACAGCCTCGACAGCAGCGCGGAGCAGTTTCAAGTTCGCTTGTTATGTGATGCCTGCAACAATATTTATTCACGAGCCACTCCAAATAAAACGCGTTGTTTCCCGGCGTTAGCATCAAAGCCAGGCTTGTAGATGGTACTGGTTTTATTTACATGATATGCATACCTCTACATGGATGTATTTTTATATATGTGTGTGTGCACATCTCTTGCCCAAGAGAGAAAGCCACGCAGGGCTGCTCATAACAACAGCAAACAACTGATGGTTGTGATTCTGAATCTTGCAGCACACACCTCTCACACTGAAATCCACATGGGGAGCAAAGACAGGAGCTGCCTGCACAGTGCCCTGCCCAGGGCCCTGTCACACACACAAAGGTGCCGTCCTTTCTGCCCTGGGAGAATCCTTTTCCCCTTACCCAGGCTAGCAGGAGTTTAGGGCAGAAGTCCCTCTCTTCCAGCATCTCTGAGGTCAGTATAGATTTTCAAGACACCTCCGTGCACAGGTAGTGACTCCCAAAACCAACCAAGCCAGTCCACTTGACCACCTGGAATGTCTGTCTGCTCACAGAGACATGGAAATTTTCCTTGTGTCTGATAGTGGTTGAATTTAAAAAAATAATCAGTGTAAGCTAATAGATGTTCATCTCAGCCGTCACTAGGTCAGTGTATCAGGAAGCAAAGCACTGAAAGTGTCTGTTACCCTCTTTCTCGTTTCAATGTTCTCTGCCTCAATCCCTTTCTTCCTTCAAAAGTTGAAACTGAACATGTACAGAGCAAAGTAGATGAAAATCAATATCCATAGTGAGCTGTAACACAGAACTTTGGGCCAAGACACATGGAATAATAGAGATTTGTAGAAAATATATGCTCATGAAACCAAGCCCTTGCATTTTGATGCGTTCTTACTTTTGGACTCTAAAATCTTTGCATTCTCCAAAGTCCCCACACTCTTCCTTTCTCCCTCTGTTTTGTTTGTTTCGTTTTCTTTGTCTCTGGAGGTCTGCACAAACCTCCCTAGAACCAGCCAAAAGAAGAGCAGTGGTCCAGAAATAATCCTTAGTTCCTTTCTTCAATTAAGTTGTGGGAGTAGAAACTATTTGGTGACAAACATTCCCCTGTTTGGGGAGAGGAGGCTCAAATTCTCCTGCTCCTCACTCAGCAGTGTGGGAAAGGAAAACATTAGCTAAGATTGCAGAAGGTCTTCTCCTCCCTGCCTGGGTTTGGCCAGTGCCAAATCACCATGTCCACGCTGCTGTGGGGGCACAGCTCAGCACGAGCCAGCAGAAGGGATGGGGGAAGGTGGAGCCGAAGGCCTCAGCTGGAATAATCCCATAAATTCTGTGATCACGTGTGCAAGGGACAAACCGGGATCCTTCAGAGGCTTCCCTGCAGATGCAGTTTCTCTCTGCCAAATCCGAACCCTTCTTGCACAACATGAAGCTTTCCCAGCAGAGGTGGCCTGGGCAGCATCTTATTTTTTCATTGCCAGCAAGTATTTCTGAGAAAGGCTAGGCTAGAGCGTGCCAGAGTCTGGAATTAGATACAAATTAATTGCATGTAATTACTCAAGAGCATCAAGTATCTTTTTGGGATTTTATAGTTATTGTTATTGTAATGATGTTCAATTTGCAAATACAATTATTGTAAATTACTCTATTGATAACTTCAGCTCTCCTATTGTGTGTGATCACCTCGCTGGTTTTCTTGTGGTCTTTTGTAAAAAGTTTTTATAGCCTTGATGAAGACACAAGCAGAGCTGAAAATCCACTGCTCTTCTCACAATGGCTCTCTGTTACTCAGAAGTGGAGAATGGGTAAATTATTAGCTTATGATTAAATTACAATGTCACTGCAACATCTCAGAGGTCAAAGTCATAAACAAACTTTATTTTTGTCTTTCACTGCAAGCCTGATAACAACAAAGTGAGACATATTTTCTTAGCAGCATTTCCTCTTTGATTTAATTTTCTTTCTGTTATTTTCCTTTTATGTCCACCTGAGTTGTTCTTATCATTTCATTTAAAGAAGGATTGCCAATGCCTCAAGGAGGTGTTGGGAGGGATAAGAAAACGATGCTTAAAAGCCTTTCAAAAGCCAGTTTGTATGTGAAATATGTAAGATTGGTTAAAAATTTTCATTCTTGAGCTTCTCACAATGTGTAAGTAGGTAAAGAGAAAGAGGTCTGAAAATTTTTTGTACTCGAGTATGTGCATTCATCTACCGTCACTGGTGCTGGTTTGGCCTCAGAGATTCCCTGGGCATACTGCATCCTGACAATTTAATACATTGTTTGGTCAATAAAACCTGTAGAACAGAAAAACCTATAACTATAGGGAAAAAAATATTATAACACAGTTGGAAAGTGGAATACTAAGAAGCATGGAAAGGTGCAAAAGAAAGAAGGTATAAAGCACATAAAAGGGGAAAGGGAAAAACATTTAAAGGAAAATTGTTACTCTCAGAGATTCTGTTCCTTTCCCCCAGAAAATGTTTTCTTACAGCCTTGTGCAGGGAACTACATGTCCTCCTCTGCAGGGCCTTTCCACTTGACATTCACTTCCTTTTAAGTAAATTTTCCAGTTAAACATATTTCTTTTCTTCATCCAGCTCCCTTTTTCACACCAATCCCTTTTTCCCCACCATTTTTACCTCGCCCTGCTTGGTTATTTTTCTGTGTGGTTTAAACTCGAGGAAGATTATCAGGTTAAATAAAATCTTTGTGGATAGTTTGGACATTCTAAGCACTGAAACAGATTGCCCGAGGAGGTGGTGGAGGTTCCATTTCAGGGTGGTTTTAAGGAATGAATTCAACAGAGATGTGCTGGGGATTTCCTAAGTCTGGCCTTGGGGCAAGAGGATGGACCAGTCAACCCCTTCAGATCTCTTCCAGCCTTATGATCCTGTGATTCCCTTCACTTCTCTGGGGTCTGAGGGTATTTAAAGGGCTCAGAGTATGTCAATGCCCAATTAAAACTTTACAGCACAGGGGGAGTGTGTAAAGCAGTGCATTCTCTTTTTCCAGGGTCACCGTGCTTACATCAGAAAGGTGCTGACACAGGCACACACAAACACACGTGGTGTTGTTAGAGGTGTGCTCATCAGTTATTTATGAAGTTTATAATCTGACACTTTAAAAAAAAAGAAAAAGAGATCCTAACAGGCTCCAGCATTCCACAGCTGTTGAAATGTCACCTCTCAGATACAGATATTGATTAACAGTTTGAGAGCAAGCACACTGTATTCTGTGCTAACAAGCCAGTACAACTCTACCTGACATTTCTCACCAGAGGAGAGCACTAAGTCATGTTTGGTGGCTTTTTTTGGGCAGTTTATGGGGGTGTTTAAACATCAGACTGTGAACTGGGGAGCCTGCAGACCTGGCTGTGTTCTGCCTGGGCAACTGGGTGAAGGTGAAACGAGAGTGTCAGGTTTTTATTTAGGGCCCATGGGGCTGCAAACAGGGTTTCTGAAGGAGCTCAGTATGGGGACACCCATGGAAAACAAAGTCTCAATGAAACCTGGTCACTTGGATGTCTCCCTGAAAAGAAGCAATTCTTATCTCCTCACTTTCACAGACTTATTGAGACCTCTGGGCACCTGATTCAGCCACCAGATTATCGTTACTCCAAAAGATATTGCACAATAGTGACACTTTTTTGAATAATCACCTAAATGAGATAACCCAGCTGGAATCCATGTTGTCTGAAATGCTAAAAATAGGAGTCACAGATCCTGGACAACGTACAAGGTGGCACACACAGGGAATAAACCCACGTGAAGGTGGTGGGCAGCTGACCACCAGGGGGGCAGTGAGATCCATGTCATAGCTGCATGAAACACAAGATCCCAAAGTAAAGATTTTGCTTCGTTTTCACCGAGCTGATTTACAGATCAGAAGGCAAACATCTCAGTTCCAGCACAGGCAGTGGCAGAGCTCCTGCTGACACTGCTGGGACAGCAAAAAAGTATTCAAACTTAACTTGAGTGTAAACTTCCAAAAATTAAATCCCTAATGAAGGGATCTGTATATTTTTCATCATAAACATTGGCACTGAGACAGATACAAGACATGATTGCATTTGCTGCTACTTTTTAAGTAAATTTGTAACTTCAAAATCTGTCTCAGGCATTGATCATCCTGTACACCATGCCAGGCACAAAAGGAAGACACCATCCTTAATGGCCCCAGTCCCTAAACCACAACATAAAGCCAGGCATGAGCTTCCCTTTGTTAGGGTCTTGGCTGGTTACTCCCATTTTAATTGCTGTTTCCCAAAACACACAGGCCTGGGTGTTTCACTTGCAAAGAGCTGTACACTGAATTGATAAAGCTCTCAACTCCAGCAGGATAACTTATTTTTGCTCTCTGTGCATTTGTTGATAGAAGGACAGCCCATGTTGAGAAGAACAGGTGAGTTTCTGATAACCAGGAGTTATTAGCAGATTATCTTAAAATTTCCATCTTTTTTTTTAAGCTTCCAACTTGGCTGCAGGCTTTATTTTAAACTAATAAATTTCTTTTAGACGCCCTGGTCCAAATTTTCTCCTGCTTATTTTAAGAAGTGTTTGCCTGCTGCCCAGATTTTATTTTGTCGAAAGGCAAGCTGGAAGATCTACTGAAATGTTTTTACCACTTTTCTAACCCGAGGCATTCTAACAGTGTTAACCCTTCTCATATTACGCTGAAGAACTTCCACTCAGCCTTTATTTTCCAGAAGGGCTTTTGATGTTTTGCTTTCTGGTGCCACCATTTATTTATTTATTTATTTATTATTTACAGTGGTGCTTTGTGGTGGTGGTGGGTGCTCGATTGCAGCGGTGGAAGGATGTGCAATCAAACTTGCAATGAGACAGTAGTCTCTGATTGTCATCAGCTGCAGCTCATTATTCTCTCAAGGTTTCCTTGTGCCAATCGATGATAAACAATGTGTAATCACTTGCAATTGATTGCAAATCAGATTGCATAGACTGGCATGTGGAGTCCTTGAGGGAACAGCGAGCGGTGCCTTCTGCCCGCTCCCGGGGCTGTGAGGCCCACATGCCATCAGCTGGGAGATCCTCTGCTCTCCTCGAGGGCTGAGCAGATCCCACAGCACGGAACAGGCCAGGGCTGTGCTTATTTCGGTACCTGATGTTCTGGCTGCCATCTCACCCTGGTCTCTTCCCTCCCTGGGTGTGCTCCGGGGCCGTGTCTCCCTGGGACGTCACCCTCTGCAAAGCTGCAGAGACAAAATCTGAGGTTTGTGATTCAGTCCAACGATGGGGCACTAAACCAATTCTCTTTCCTGAAGATTCCTAATTCCCTCTATTTTCCCCTTCAAAATGGGCTCGGTTTTGAAGCAGTTGTCAGAAAAATGGCCCGGACAAGTCACAAACAACAGAGGAATAAGCCCCTGTGACTTGTTCCTAGGCCAAGTGAGGTCCGTGGTGAGCTCAGCTGGGTTTTGCTGTTTAGACTTTTACCTTCTAAAGTGGTGCTCATCAGATCTGCTCTATTGACCATTGGTGGCCTGAAAAATGCCACAAAAAGCGGTCAGTGAAATTAGAGCAAAAAATAAGAAAATGTGGCCAATGTCTTCAGTAGCTCTTTTCTGATTAATGTCCATGGCTGCCCCAGAGAGTGCTGGCACTAATTGAAAATGTTGGTAGCCAAACACAAATGTTTTGACTTAAGACGTATTTTGTTTACCTCATTTTTAAATACACTGTTATTTACCAAACTCCCTCCCAGCTGCTGTAGGGTAGTAGGTTTCTGGGTCAGAAATACTTAGTTTAGAAGAAAAGATTTTTATTTACTTAATTGAATAAGTTTAAGAAAGATAATTTAAAATCAGTTCTCTTTCTGGATGTTTTAGTTCTTCAGGCCTAGCGGTATATGGGACAGCAATGTTCTCATTCCAAGTACTGAACTTAGAACAGGACACGAAATCCCATCTGAATTCCACATTAAAAAAAAAATGAAAAATCTATAAAAAATATTCATGGAGCAGTTTGCTCAACTGATAGCGGGGTTTTTTGACTTCAAGCAAGCAGGGTCTTGGCTTGATCTTCATATTTAAATGAGAAAAGAATAACATTAGCATTCACTGAATATTTTGATAGAGATAATAATCTCTATTGATAACATACTTTCTTTTAAACATCTGTAAGGCAATCAATTGAAAACTGATGCACAGCTCTAATCTTACTTCAGAATCTGGTTCTTACTAAGGACTTGAAAATCATAAAGGACCAAAAGTAGACTTTAATGGAGATAAAGCTCTTCTGGTAAGTATGCTTTTAAAATATATTTTAATGTGGTCTTTTCTTAATGAAGAAACTTTTCCTTGCAGTTTTATATAAACCAATGGAGCTCCACAGATTTCAACAGAATTAATTGATTTCCCCAAATATCAGTGAGGTCAGGGAGAAAATTACTGAATGAAAAAATGCACAGCTAATAATTAAAGAGATGGCCCGGTTTTGTAAATCTTTTTCCAAGTGTTTCATTAATAGTAATTGGTGTGTTAAAGTACAACTTTTTGAAGCTGCAGTGTAGCTTGCAGTTGCTCTTCCATGAGCTTCACAACAGCCATCATTAAAGAGACAAAGCACATCTATTATCTGCAGCAGGCTTCTAGAAAAATAACATTCCCAAGGGAATTCCCCCTTCAGAAACAAAAAGGGTCATGAATTTATTTCAAGTCCATTTTCCTTCACTGACCAACACTGGTATGTCAACAAAGACAGCAACAAGAAAAGTTTGGGGTTTTTTGCCTCATAATCACAGTTTATAAACAGAAACAGATATTTTCTTAGCTTTTTGGTTTTGTTTTTTTGTTTTGCTTTTTTTAAGGCACAGTCTTATCATTGATCTGAAATATGTCAAAATCCTCCAATGTTTTAAAAGGTCACATATTTGTATAGTTGGTTTAAATTACCTACATTAGAAACAAATTCCCAGCAATCCACCTCCCAAAGCTGAGAACACACTCTAAAAATATGTGAAGCTTTTGAAACCTTAGACACAAAGTGTGAGCCAGAGGGGTTTGGAAGGGGCAGGGCCATTTCTCACTGGTGTGAACCAGCCCCGCAAGGCAATGGCCAGCGGCAGCTCACGCTGCTCACTTCAGTGGCTTTTCAATCACCCCCTTATACCCTTCCAAAGTGAATTTTGGTTGTTCAGTTGACCACCTTCAGCCCTTCATCTCTGAGCAGCATCAGCCCAGGACAAGAGCTGTGCTGTTAGGAGGATGTTCCCAGGCCAGGACTGTGTGGGTTCAGCGCTGTGAACAGGGCTCCTCCGCACCACTCATCTTCCAGGGCCCAGCACCAGCACCAGCTTTGCACTGCTTCTTGAGCTGCAGGTGGAGATGGCAGCTCCCTCAGCAGCCAGGCCACTCCTGTCCCCATCTGCTGTCCAGAGGCGGCTCTCTGGAGGAGCAGCTGCAGGATTTCCCTGCTGCCCCTGAGCAGAGCACACGGGGCTGGCTGAGCCACAGGGCTCTAACCCTGCCAGAGGTGCCAGGGGAGCGGAGCTGAGCTGGGCTGGGTTTTGTCTGCCCTGCTGAAGAGGGGGTGGTTTAGACAAGGTTTGTGTCTCCTCAGTGCTGGAGCTGAACAGACAATTCCGTGCTGGCCTTGGTGCCTGTCTACAAAGAGGAGAGCTGTGAGCAGCCCTGCGATAAAGGGGTGATGGAGGTGCAGACAGCACGCTGGTGCCTGTGCTGTGCCTACAGATCTCTTGTGTAAGAGGGGCTGTGATGTGGTGTAAACTGTGGGAGACGTCCCACATAGCCTTGTTTATTTACAGTGAGGCTTCTCTATGACAGATATCCAAGATTTTTCATGTGTCTCCTGTGTGAGTCAAAACATTGGCCAAACGTTTACAAACAGTGGGCACGGATCTCTGCAAAGTGCTCAGTAAATAACTACCCCCAGGTCTGCATTAACTGCTCTTGCTTTCTGCAGTGTGCCTATGGAAATGTGCAATTGGTGAGCATTTCTGGCAGGAGTTTGGCTTCTTTTTTCTGGTTTTGTCTTAGCGTAAGAAAAAGCAATTTAATTACGAGCTCTGAAATAGATAAAACGTAATTCAATTCTGCTTTGACACTTGTTAAGGATTTTTAAGCATTAAGCAGTAAAACAAGAGCTATAGTTCTGACCATAGATAAATAATTGCAGCAACTGTGTAAAATTATGAGAACACTGAGGCGGGACTTAAATCTTCAGTGTGATAGTAAAGAATATACAAGCTCTCCTACACTGAGAATTCTTTCCCTGAGTATATATTTCTTGGTGTGTTGAGCAACATTTTTAAACCAGAGGTGAACAATTCAGTGCACATCTCAGAGTCAGACAGGATTATCCATACCAAATAAAACAGACTGGTTTTAAGCAATGTCAAAAATAAATACAGCATAAGATACAGAATGGTGAGAAAGAGGTTTGTGCCTGGAGGTGGATTCAATTTAGGGCTAGTCTGGGTTTTGAGCTGAGAAATTAAGACAAGGGTTGTGCTCAACTGCAGAGAAATCTCAATCTGTAAATTCTCTTGGCCAAAATCTTATAAGAATCTCTGTTTTCATGAGATTGTATGTATAGCATATACAAATGGTCCTCTGGGCTTAGAAGTGACTTAGAACCAAAAAAAACCCCAAGTTCAGATTTCAAAATCTAGCTTAGGTCATTCTTGCCTAATGGTAACAAATTTAAGGAAGAAAAATATATTAAAACACCCTGAAAGTGTGAGAAAACAGGTTTAAGTTTGAACTGTGGAAAGACGATGGGTCTGTGTCACTTTATGTCTATTTAACGTGCTGCCACTACACACGGTCTCCTGTCAGACAGTCTCAAACTGTTGAGCAATGTGATAGATTGTTGGAAAGTGCTTGGAAGGTGTCCGTGGCTGAAGTGTGATTTACAGGCTCACAAGCAGCAGCACACGGTGCACGAGAGAAGCTTTTCACTGCAGTTTTGGGCTGTACCGTTCTTCGCAGGTAGCTTGGCACATCTCGCATCCAAACGAAGTCAGCTTTTCTTTTCTCCTCTGCAAATCTTTAAAAAAACTTTTCCTTGAAGATGAGGCCTCTATTAAATGGTGTGTGTTACAGAAATTAATGAAGCTAATGAAATCAGGCACTGTTGGCTCTTGTGTGACTCATCAGTCACACATCTCTGTTTAATGTGCGCAGGTTTGGAGCCTTCTCGCTTGCACAAAAGTCTCACTGTTAGTTTAAGAAATGCTCATATAAATAGAATCCATTTTCTGATGCACCATAAAATACCTAAGAGCAATGAATGATTATAGTCACAAGAGCTATTTTGGCTGAGCTCATGGTAGTTCCCCAGGCCCAGGATTAACACTGCTTTCTCTGCATTTTGAGAACAGAGGAATTGTCAGTATCCTACAACCAGCAATGACTAAAACCAGATGTTTCAGTGGAAGAAACCTCTCATTAGGCTTGTAGAGAATGAGCTTTGAAAAACTGGTTTGCTTGTTTGTTTGTTTGTTTTAACAAAGGGGAGTGCAAATGCACCTGAGTGTAAATGCAAATTGGGCTTTTTGAGTTTCATGTTGATACAGCAAAGCCTAAAGGAAATGACAAAAATACCCAGCCAACAAACAACCCTATTAAGTTTGTGGTTTCAGAACTAAACTCCAGCCTTTGAGGATCACTGAACCTGAAGGCAAGTTCAGGTGAGAAATTCCGTCCTTTGGAAATCTGGTTTTTATCGTAAAACCCCAGTCTGGTAAGGGAAGTTTCGTAGTGAAGAGCTCATGTTGGGCTACCTTCATTACCAGCTATGTAGGTTATTTAAAATGGTGCTATTTTGGTTATAAAGAAACAAGGGATGATAAGCTGAGCCCTAAATGCAACATTGACACGTGTCTTCAAGTTGGACAGGTTTTTAAACAGTAGCAGTAAGGCAGGATAAAATGAAGCTCAGATCCAGCAATGCCTCCAGTAAAAACACCCAAGGAAGAAGGATGGAGGGTGGTGTGTGCTCTGGCTGTGGATGAAAGAACCTACTTCAGAAAGCAGGCATGAAGTGAGGCATCCTGGCTGCAGCAGCTTGCTTTGAAAGTGAACTCCTCTCTCCAGGCAGTCCTGTTGTGTCCCAGCTGCAATCTGGGCATATTTGCCTGACAACTGCATTGAAATGAGGCTTTGCAAATGCTGAGGTGAAGACCCAGAGCTCTGCAGCCAGGGTCACCCACTTCAGCACCTCTCCTCCCCTGGTCTGGTGTCTCTCTAGACATCAGTACAGCAATACAACGTGGGGCTATGGGCATTAACAGAGGCTGAACGTTCAGCTCCAGCCCCGGCTGTTGGCAGGAGTCGGTCCAAGCTGGGAGCAGCCTCCATCCCGGGAATGGGGATGCCAGGACACGCTGCCTGCAGGACAGGTATGGGTAAACACAGCACCCTTGCCCTGGCTTGCTCAGCTCGTGGCTGTGCAGCTGCTGTGACAGGGAGAAGGCAGGAGAGGCACAGGCACTCCCGTGTGCCAGTAACACCCTCTGCCAGGTGAGTGCCCTGCTCTGCCTCACGTCACCCCTGCAGCCTGGACACTGCAGGGCCCTCTCCGAGGGGCTTGGGGCAGGAGAAGTCCTGCAGTCCCCCTGGGGGCTCTG
Source organism: Pomatostomus ruficeps (assembly GCA_013400735.1). Taxonomy (NCBI): domain Eukaryota; kingdom Metazoa; phylum Chordata; class Aves; order Passeriformes; family Timaliidae; genus Pomatostomus; species Pomatostomus ruficeps. The sequence goes on from VYZT01044767.1 coordinate 48,129, forward strand.
AGCACTGCAGAGCCCCATAGCAGCACGTGCAGAGGGGTGGCCCCCACCTCTTTCCCACTTGCAGGGTTGAAATTCGCTGACCCACGAAGTGAGGCGACGGGGAGAAATATCCAAAGCAGAGGAAGGCATCCCCGAGGGATTACACATTTTCTGCGTGAATAATCCTGTGTGCCCCCATTGTGGGGCTTTGCCTGGCATTGTGTTCTAGGTTTGCAGCTAGAGAAGTGTGCTCAACAAAATACCTCACAAAGCACACTGCACACCAGTGCAACTTAGGGAATTTTGGATTTTCTTTTTCATTTAAAAACAAAATTCCAGTGAAATAACAAGTCCTTAAAGCATGTATTATTTATTTTCAACAGCATAAAAGAGCCCCTACAGTATTTTGAAAGAATGTCTGCTTTATAGGTCTGCAGTGATAACATGTTGGAAGTAACTAACAATTGTGTTATTTTTGTCCTCACTAATAATGCTCAGGGAGCAATTGATGTTTCTTCTAGAGTTAATAAGAAACATTTGCAGCAAAAGCAGGAACTGCGGAGATAATGCAATTGGCAAGAAATAGTATGTTTAAATACCATAAAACAGCCAGTATCCAAACAGGTGTGAGATAGAGTGGTATAAATAAACTCCTCTGTATGCAACCCATCACACAGCAGTGTTGGGTAAAAAATTGCATGAAATAACTTCACTTCTATTCAGAGAAAATACAACAAAACTGATCCTTGTGTCTCCTAATTAGCTTTAGCAGCTGAGAAAACATTTCTCATGCAGAAATTTCTAAAAAGTTGTTCTTTCTAAAAATGGAAGACAAACAAAAGAAGCAGTCAGATTTGCAAACCTTTTGGAGAAACTGCTTTTAAAGTTTGTAAACCACTTCTCCAGCTAAAGCCAGTATCCTGAAGAGACAGTGGAACTTCTTCCAGCCTTGCAAAGTTACAACTGGCCCTTTTAGTTATTCTGCATTGCCTGGTGACATTACAGTCTTAGATGGTGTCTGTGTTATTTTTATTGGTGCTGCTTTCACAAACACACAGACATTTGCCCTCTCTTCATCCAAACATTTGGTTGCATTAAGGGTTGTTTGGTTTAGATTAAAGATTTTCTTTTTTTAAGACCAGTCAAATTCAAAGTAAATCAGTACTAGCAAACATGACGTGAAAATAATTGCCCACGCTCACATGACTGATAAGCAGAACTATGGAAAATTTCTTACAACAAAATCCACCTGGTTTCTGTGGCTCCTACAAATGACAAACCACAATGGGTTCATTGAAAGGTTTGTCAAGATCCATCAGCCTTTTGGGTAAGTGGAATGGCTGTATTTTTTTGTTTAATCAGCATGTGAATGTGTTCAGCATGTGAATTTTAGGTGACATGAGTTTTGTGAGTCTTACTGTCTTTGGACTCATATAAAGGAAGAAAAGAATTTGCATATGTCTGTGTGGACATTACCCATGAGGTGAAACTGCCAAATTTCAGACGCCTTTAGAAATCAGAGCTTTCAAATGTTCCTCCCTGTGAGTCTCTTGTATGTGAATCAGGTCCCTGAACTCAGCTCCGTGCAGTCCAAGATGTGCAAAGAACCAAGAGAGAAACCACAGCAGCTCTTTGGAGACTCATTCTGTGACCTGCACCACGCTGTGGCCTGGGAAAAGGAGCCTCTCTGCTGATACTGTCTGCTGAGAAAACCCTCCTGGTTATTTGTGTTCTGGGTAGCCTGAGGAGCCCCTCAACACCGAGACTTGCTCCCACCCAGTGCCTGGACTGAGGGAAACACACCTCATTAAGAGCACTGCTTGCCTCTCCTCTGCCATTCCGTGCTGGAAGGATCCAGAGGGGCTGCTCTGGAGAGTGGCTGTGCTGTTGGCATCTCCCTCTGGGCCTCCTACACTGGGATTGCTCTATCCTTCCCTAACCAGGAATAAATAACACCATAGCCAGGTGAACTCCACACTTATTCTGGAGTCCTTTGAATCAAACATGAGCGTGGCTCCCTTGGCCAAGTCACACCTAAATAAATGTGGTGTTACAGGAGGACTTGGCCCCACGGCTCTTCTGGAGCTCCTGTTTTTAGCAGCCAAGCTCCCCTGTGTCAGTGAGCAGAGGTGATGGTGGCTGTTTTAGGATGATGGGGTGAGACGCCCTCAGGTGCAGCTGGAGCAGCCCCACTCTACCCAGCCTTGAGGTGCACTGGGGCTTGCTCTGGTGCAGGACCAAACAGATGGGAACTGGCTTTGGCTGTCCCTGTCTCAGGAGCCCAGGTTCCAAAGCTGCCAGGAGAGCTCTGAGCTGCCCTGAGTGACAGCCATGGTGTGCAGCTGCTCTGTGGGAGCAGAGGTGTTCGGAGGGCAGCTGGTACCACACCAAAAGAAACAGAAATGGGAGCACCCTCATGCTGGCCCTTTTCAGTTAACCACTGATAGATGTGATAAAATCCCAGTGCTGCTGCTAATAAGCAAAGGAAAGGAAGCCAATGTTCTTTTATCCTCTGACACATGGTGCGTTTTGGTTTCACTCAGAGTAGCAAACCTTTCTTTCTCGTAGCAAGCATTATAAATAGGCCCACTCCTTATCAGATCCTCCTCTAAATGTTTTTCATCAGAAAACCACAGTTAATTTTAGATAATTGTTGGAGATAATCTCAAATTTGTGTGTAATGTATGCCCCAGTTCTAAGAAAAACATGACATTGGGGAAGGTGCTGCCTGCCTGACAGCTTTTCATTTACCAGAGTGGTGTGAGATCTCTTGTTCTTGTCAATTGAACTCTCGTGTCTCAGACATTCAGACCCCTATCTCTCAAAGCAGATAAAATTTTAACTTGCTTAGTATTTATTGTCTTCTGCATTTTGTAGCAGCTTCTGAGCAGCGTGTTCAGGGACTGAGCACATGTCCTGCTAAACAAGAAGGGAAAGGTTTCCAAGCAGTCTGTGCTGGAATTTGTGATGGCATATCTGACTCCCTAAGCTTTCCTATGGGAGTCAATTTTACTTTATTTGACAGCAGTGGCATTTGCTGCCAGAAGAATAAAGACAACAGTTGTTTAAAAAAGCACGTGTGTCACCCTGCACTATTAAACAATCTGCTCCACATTGAGAGGGTTTTAAGATTAAATGAACAGATGAATTCCTAGGACCAAGGAGAAGTGTTAGGAAGGATGTTCATTTACCAATAAAAAAGGATTAAAAACAGACTGCAAGTAGTCCATCCTTTCTGGAAAGGACAAGGAGCAGAATCCAAACATGATGAAATTTTAGAAAAAAGCATTATGCATTCAAGCCCACTTTTTATTCAGGATAACTGCTGGATATCTCTTGAATAGCATGAAAATAAATATAAAATATTTGGGCCTATTTTATGCAAGACATCATAAAGAAAAACGGAATAAAAAGCAACTTCTAATCTTCCACTTTAGGAAAGGCAATGAGGAAGACTGGTACAGGGATTTCCTTGAGAGGGTCAAGACAGAAAAGTGGGGGACTTCGATACCCTGGTTTTCCTAGTCCCTGGCAAAGACCATTTCCTGAGCAATGTTTGCTTTAACAACCGGGGCTGGATGTTGCAAATATTTGTAGCTGAATTATCTCGACATTTTGAAAACTATGTACCTCGAATGTTGTGTTTTTTTCTGGGAAACTGAGTGGAAAGACTTCTTCTTGGCATGCAGAAATGCTAGGAAATTCTAACATCATGCATGAAATTTCAAATCTGCCTTTAGGAAAAGCCAACTTCCTTCATAAATTGGCTCCTTCTCACTGGCAAAGGTGAGCAGGGTCAGACAGAAAAGCAAACACAAGCCTACTTTGTGAGGAAATTTTCAACCCCATAAATTTCAATACATTTTGCCTTTTATTGTGAAGTCCTGGCATATTTCTAACAGCAAGTTTCTTAAGCAGAGTTTAGCCCTGCTATTCTATCCTCTCTGTTTATGATATGTGTGAATGGCCGTGTATCCAAGGTTAGGGCTGACAGATCCATCAGAATGTTGGCCAGCTGGGAAGTCTGCAGATTTTTGGGGTCAGCCCCACTTTTCACTTCCTGTGGTCCATGGAAATCCATAGTTTAGAGTTCTCAATAGGGGACCGTGGTGTTTTCAACCAGAGTGAAATGTAGTTGAAACTATCGGGCAGAGCCTTTTCCTCTGATACACACCCAGAAAAACCATCCCACTGTCATGACAGCTGGTGATGGAGAACAAACTGAGGGCTGATCACTTCATTCATACCCAATACCTCTGCTAATAAGCCTCATTTCTTATCTTGTCGTTCCTGTCTGGCACCTCAAATGAACAGAAAGTGCTGGTAAGATCAGAAGATGTGGTGCTGTTAGCAAAGTTGTATGTTAAACTAATTTTCACGTGTGATCAGAAACCTTTCCAGGTAGCCTTAAAGGAGTTAAATGTTAAGGTGTGTATAATGCAGATTAACTAACCTGGGCTATCGTAGAACACAACAACATTCTGCTTCTGAGCATAGAGTATTCTTGTGGCTGCATTAGCAAAGTAACAAATGAAGGGAAAAATAAAATAAAATAAAATAAGATAAAATAAAATAAAATAAAATAAAATAAAATAAAATAAAATAAAATAAAATAAAATACCCCATGAAAAACACATTTCATACTCTTTAAAAAATATCCATTAGACCATAATGTATCTGCAACAAAAACAAATTTTAAGACCTCAAAAGTCAGAACTAGGAGGTTTGCACTAATTGATTGGTTCTTGCTGTCACTGTAGTGCTTTTTTAGATCAGCAAGATCAGGATAGCTTATGTCATGAGTGTGTCCCTCATCATAAGCTGTAAACCACAAAAAATCTCTATTTCCTGTTTTGAAACTGCAGGTATCTGTTTGACAGCAAGATAAGTTTGGCCAGAAAGCCCATGCTAAAAATCCCCAGGGTGAAATTTAACCTTATATAGCTGATTAACCCTTTAATAAACATGCTCCAAACAGGCCAAGCCATTGCCTGCACCCTTCTGGCCAAGGACAAGGATAATATTAGCTTTCAAAGCCACATTTTTCTCACTGAATTATGCAGCATGCTGAAAAAATGGGGTCCTCTTCTCGGGGCAGCTGTCACAGGAAGGTTTATAACTCCCATCTCTTGCCTGCACAAAAATCTGGTGACAAAAGCTCACACTTAAACAGTGCTAACAGTGCTATTTGTTTCACACTGTTTGTTTCAGGCACCTACCAAGTGACATATTGGCAGAAATACAGGTGAGGGTTCCTTCTCCCTCTCCTTGCCCCTTTTCTCTGTGTTGAGTTGGACTCCATGACAAGTGTGAACCAAGACCCCAACTTTGGGATGTGTCCAGTGCATTGAGGTGATTGGAGGATAAAATCTGTCCTACCGACCCCGGCAGGCCCTTCTGCCCTATAACAGCTCTGATAACAACTACAAATTGTGCTTTCCTCCTTGATGGGGCTACAGAGGAACTGCGGATGTCTGCATCCAGCTGAAACTCCTGAGCTGGCCACGCCTGGGACAAACCTGCCATTCATCGCCCACCGAGGCTGCAGTCACCGCACCGTGATGGGGACGACAAAAACGCATCCCCCTTTCCAAATGCGGCACAGCAAAAAGTGGTTTTGGCTTGGCTGCTCTAAACAAGGCTCTGATTAGCCGGTAATCAGCGGGCGATTAGCACAGACAACTGGGTCACGGCGAGTTCAGCAGAGCATTGTTTGCCGGGAGGCACTGAAGGGCTCAGCCCGCCAGGAGCACACAGGCTGATACCATTGTCCACCACAAACATCCACTCAACACACTCGGCCTGGGTAATCAGCTCGCCTCCCATAACGTTTTAATCATAAAAATGTTGCAAAATAAGAATCGTGGTACTGACTGGCTTTAAAAAGAGTTATAAGGCCATTAATGGTTTGGATTAAATAGCTCCAGTTTGTCACACATAATCAGGAACTCTGGGATATAATGAAGAACCATCTTTTTCTTTCCAAAATATTATAATAAACAAGCTGTATCACGTTGTCCCACAGCTTAGCCACAACCATTCTGTATCAGATGAGGAGGTACCAAAGCTGCTGATAGAAGGTTTGCATGAAGGATAACTGCGGATCAGTCCTTCCTGAGCACAGGCACACAGGAGTCACACACAAACCACAGCTGCTCGCAGCCAGAAGGTCTTCATTAGGGGCAGCTGACACCTCATGCATTTGTAGGTGTCCTCCTCCTCCAAATCAAAGCTTGTGTTGCCATTGGTGAGTCAAAGCTGCCTCCTGTGAAAACCGTGAGTCCTAGTCCAGCACTTTTATTCTGTGTGCCACCTCCTAGATATCAAGGGAGATGAGAAAGACAGTAGTTTTCTACCTCTTAAACAACAGGGATAAACGGAGACAATTTCATTTTTCCTCATTACCCACTGCAATTGGTTTCTGTTAGGCTGAAGAACCCACTGTATCTCAGCAGCTCATCACCAGGTACATTTGAAATCTTCTTTGTGTGTTGGGGGGGGTTTGGAATGGAAGTGGGCTCACCTCAGGAGAGCACGGGCAGGCAGTGCCCAGGGATGGCATTTTGGCTGTCTGAAGAAAGCAGATTTGTACACAAACTCATGTATCCCTTCTTTGTTGCAATGGTGGACAACTATTCCTGCCAAAGGCAGAAAATGCCATTATTTTGTGAGTTTCTGTCTTCTCAGCTGAAAGAGTTCCATGTAAGGATCATAGCTTTGAAACTCAAAAGTCAGCAAACCTAACACACCTATGGGAAAGATCCTTTCTTCACATGCTACCTCTTCCTTCTCCCACTTTATTTCTCATTCAGCAACAAGACAGAAACAGAAACCTCTTGTAACAAGCAGAAGCCTCGCATGTGGTGTCACTGCATTCCCCAGCACACTCCTTCCCCTTGCTTGCAAGCACAGAGCTTATGGTCTTTCCAGGCACGATTTCCATCGAAATCTGCAGCCAGACTGAGCAACACTGGGGTCGAGCAATGGCCAGGGTGCACGTGTGTGCACACATGCAGTATATATGTGTTTATTTGTGTCCATATATATATATAAATAACATGAGGAATCGTGCCAGAGACTTGCCCCGTAAGACTCCAGCTAAGGACTTAATAGACTGCTGTGCAACAGGCCTCTTAAGCAGTTTGCATTTCCTTGTAATATTGAGTGCCATGGGACTTCTATTTCTGCTTCCAATTTTGTTATTGTTGACTTTTACAAAGAGTGCGGCGTAAACTTTCAAAATTCACATTTTTGCCAGGTTAAAAACCAAAAATAATAAGAAAAAATTCCATGTGAATCTGACCTCCTTTTCCAGTAGCACCTTTCCGTGGGTGTTGCAAGAAAGCAGCTATTCAGTTATTACAAGCAGTGACTGTTTTGCTAAAGCACAATATTTGAAGTAAATAGTTATAGCAGAATAAGTCTATGTCCTAAATTTAGGCTAAGCTTAGAAACTGGATGCACTGAATTCAACCAGAATTAAATTAAGCTGGAAGAAATATGGACAAATCCTCTGGCCAAGAGACAAAATACTTTTTGTTTCCAGTCTCTAGGACACTAAAAATATCCTGGCATGGCAAGACTACATAATACTTGAAGCCTGATATGATACAAAACAAAGTCTGAAGATGCTGTCCTGGAACCATTCCTTGCATGAGCTCTGAATTGGATCCATAACCCCGTTTCACCAGAGGGTGACCCCAGAGACACCAGGACAGGCAACTGCTGGTGCAGGAGAAGGTTGAAGCCCCAGAAGGGTCCCAGTCCAGGGCCTTTAGGGGGTGACATGCTGTAGAAATGGGGCATTTGAGACACCTTTGGTCCCATCCTCTCTTCAGTGTCTTTGCCTTCTGAGGGCACCAAGTGGGACAGAAAGGTGAGGGGTGTCACTTCTGTGTCCAAAGCAGGGCTGCTGTGCTGAGTGGGGCAGGAACAGTTCTGGTTGTGCCACATCCAGGCTGTTGTAACCGAATGTGTGGAGAAATGTGACTGCAGATTGCAAAGCAGAAAGGAGGTGCACGGAGATTTATGGGAAACTCAGTGGAGGGAGAGGAGAAGTATTTGAATGTTTTCTCCTTGCCAAAGTCATACACAGCCATAAAGTCAGTGCCACACCAGTGCCTGCCCTCAAAATAATGCCTATAAGGCTGAGAGAAGACATTGCTGTAGTTATTACAGAATGATTAAAGAGCCTTTACTCCAGAAAAAGCAGGACTGGAAGAGCAGGGCCTCTCACCATGACTTCATGGACAACTGAGTTACAGAATGACCTTTATTAGAAGAGACCATGCCCCAGAGGTGGCAAAAAGCATCAGGAGAATGCAGAGCAGGGAAAGACAAACAGCAAAACTGTGAGTGCAGAAAGGTTTTGCTGCTTTATGAAACCCCCCCTTGATTTGTTTCTTCAGCTGGAAGTGGTTAAGGAAAATAACCAAACCTCTCATGTTTTTCCAAAAAACCCCACCTTTATCTACTGTATGTGGAATGAGGACAAGGCTGACCAAGGTGGCAACTTCAGCATGAACCACCTTGTGCCTATGAATAGCATCAACCAAGCTGAGATGAAGAGGTACTATAAACTCTTGTTGCTTAAGCAGAATGTTTACGCTTTTAATTGCAAAACATCTGCATCTCGTTGTCCATAAAATGAGCAAACATTTTGAAGACACCCAGGGAAGAAATGAACTCATAAAACTAGAGGATTAAGAAACAAGAGAAGCTATTTAATGGCAGCCTTTCAGGTTGGAGAGTGTCTGGCACATTTTTGCCTCAATCCCACACTTTTTTAAGATCGCATGGACCAGAAATAGGAATATAGTCTGCACGGGACAAGCAAGGGAAAACTTGGTCATTTACTGATCTTACACATCTTACCAACATCTTCAATCTTCTTTTTTTTTGCAGATTTCCAAGCAAATTATCCTAATCCTTACAACAGAGATGGTAGGAAACTTTAAATCCATATGGACCATGGAGCCCTCCATAATTTTCAGGTGAGATAAAACAGTTCTTGATATTACATCAAAGCTCTTGTGGGAACAACCCATTTTGGCATGGCATTATTTTTTTATTTTAGTCCAATGAGTCTCATTCTACCACTTTGGGGGCTGGCACAGAAGCACGCTGAGCTCATGGTCAGGAAGCAGAGGCCAAGGGAATGAAGCAGAGCTGCTCCTGCTGCCCACGATGCACTAAGGGTGCGCTCGCTGCTGCACACAGGAAAGCCAAGCAGCTCTTTCAAAGCTCCTTAAGAGGATTTGGATGGCTCTTTTCCCTTAATTCCAGAAAGTAGAAGTGTTTCGGGGTGGTTATGCAATGACCGCAAAGCTGACATGAGTGAAGGAAGAAACAGCACAAGGGCAGCCACAAATGGGAGTCTCTCCCAGACTTGAGAGATTCTGGCTAAAAAAGGACCCGGGATCAATACTGGGATTTTGGCTTTTGATTGCTTATGGTATTAACCAGCTTGATGCATTCTGCTGGAAAATGCAGCAAACACTGGGCAGGGATGATAATACATGCATGAAGCAAAAGGCAGAGCTTGCATCATCCCTCAGCCTGTTAATTCACATTTGCCTCATGGATTTCCTTGCCTGCTGTTGTTCAAATAATCCCAAAATTACAATTGAGCAGATCTCCTATGAAATACAGGCAGAATATCAGCTTACACTGCGAGAGGCTCCCGTGCAAATAGAAAATGCCGGGCTCCTGGAAACTGGAAATTCCTATCTCCCAGCCTGCCCTCCGTGCTGACAGTCATGTGCTCCCAGCCCATCAGGGCTAATAGGCTCTACAAAGCCCAGGCACTGATTAGACTCAGAGCACAACACAGCGCTGACTATTATGTAGCAACTTAGCCGGTATATAATTACTTTTGAGGAAAATGCATTGCAGAACAACATCACTTCTCAAAGATTTAAGTTATTAAGGAAGATTAAGGAATTTCACTCTGGAAAAGAGACTTCACTGTGACCTAATTGAAGTTTTTAACATTCTCAAGGGAACTAATAAAAATTGGTTCATGCAAATTCTCCATACTTTCAAAGAATATGAACACAAGAGAACATTATCTAAAAAAAATAAAATTAAGAAATTGAGATCAAAAAGAATTTAGAACAAAAAAAAAAAAAAAAGGAAAAAAAAGAAAAAAGCCAACAACAACAACAAAACCCCAAATCCAACAAATTAAGAAACATAACCCAAAACAGAATAATTTGAATTAGAGAGGACTATTCTTCCAGGTCATTTAATCCATCCCCTCCTCCCCATGACTCACAGAAGGATTGATTTCCTTATCCTTAAATAATCCCTAATAGATGGGTGTCTAGGTGAGCCAGTGATGACTATTCCACAACCTCTCTTGGCAGCCTGTACTTTCAGAAGAATAAACATATTGAATAAATTATTAAAAAAGGCCACTGTGGGCAAGGAGAATCAATGAAATCAAGGGAAAACTTGTAAATATAGAGTGGAGGATGAAAGATAGGGAGTAAAAATAAACTCATTAGATGAATGAGAGACAAAAAGGGCAGAAGGAAGCAGGATCTTGTGGTATATTCCTTTATTCTTGAAGTACTGTTTTCACTCACTATTTAAGTTGCACAGAACACCTACACATTTGTCCAAGCACGAAACAATTTCAAGAATGGTCACATGAAAACTGCAGCCAGTGTGCTGTCAGCCTCTGACAAAGGAAAAGGAACAAAAGAAATGCCCAGCAATACAAACAGGGACAACTTTCTTACAAACCCAAACCAACACATTTGCAAAAGACAATTTCAGGTAGATTCATAAAGAGTTTACACTCAGGGAAGCGTACAGAGGAATAAGCCACATTAACCAAGCACTTACACATCCAAGCTCGATTTTCAAGGACATAGGGTATAAATACATGAAGCCCCTCACTCTGCAAGCAGGCATATTTTTAACTCCACACCTAAGAGCAGCTCAGGACAGGTCATGGTGATTAATCACCTCCACAAGGTGTTTGCCAGGTGAAGTCCCCAGACAGTGCAGGGCTCCTCCCTCTGTGCCGCTACACGCCAGTAAATCTTGCCAGTGTCTTTGGCGCAAAATTGTCAACAGAAAACCAAGTGTTTTCCCCAAACTGTCACCTGAATACATCCTGCCAAAGCACGTTTATGCTTTCACACTTTACTTGGGGCTGAAGGAGAATTAGATGGGTGCTGTTACCATCCCTGCGCTGGGGAGATCATGGGCAAGGGCAGTGGAGACCCAGCGCCCGTGAATCATGCACAGACTGTCTTATCAGGAGAAAAACTCATCCCGTTTTTTCATGGCTTTTCCAATACCAGCTTGATGTGGAATCAAGCAGGAGATACCCTGCAGGACAGCAGGAACATTTCAGAGGCTGCAGAGCGGGGTCAGAGCCTCACGAGTTGCTCACACACATTGCAAGTGGCACTGCAGGCTCCACCTGATGTCTGGGTGTAATTCAGATTATTCACATAAACCTTTACACTGGGGTGTCACCAGCTGATGCACTTTCACCAAAATGCCTGGAGACAATTTGTTCTCTAGCATGGGGTCAAAACTCACAGCTCCTCCTCACTTCCCTTTCCTCCAAGTGCCCGTGGTGGGTTATTATTAGATGTGCATGAGTCTCCAGAGAGGAAAGAGAAGGATGTGGCTTGATTGCTTTTGTTTGGATGGATTGACTAAATGCTCATGGTTACATTTGACATTTGGATTATTTCCCTTCATGCAGTTTTGGGGTTTGGATTTCGAGTGGGGTCAGAGCACTTCTGATAGACATTTAATAGAGACTGAAAAAACACAACAAATATGAAAGTGGATAAATCTTCACTGCCTACAATGTCCTAAATAAGCATGGTGTGATTAAAGAGGGACAGATGCAACTACCAAACATTTAATTTTTTTTGATTTTTAGATCACTTCCAGGTACTCATATGCAAAGTCTGCAGTACGTGTTCATTCACTTGTATTCCTGAAACTCTGGATCACTCTAATTCTGACTGTCACTCTCGCTTCCTAACAAGAATGTTTATTTTTCATTAGCTTTTCTTCTACATCTTTGCTATTTATTCAGGCTATTATTCATCGTGCCTGCTCATATTCTCTTTATGGACTGTCCATGCAAGGCATTTAAGTGACCTGCAAGCTGTAATTAAGCATCTTTTGTCACTTTAACTGCACACGATTGATTCACACAGGATTGTACCTCTTTAATTCTAAATGTTGCAAAATTTTCCTTGAAAAGAAAGAGCAACTGATTTAGGAACTCTTGTACTAAATTTAGCCTGTATTTTCTCAGGCTAGAGCTGTTGTGCAGCCCTTGCTGAGATTATTTTGTCTATGTAATGGATGCAGACCAACTTTTTTGTTCCTGACAGGTAAAACTATACTTCCCTAGGCATTGAGTGCATTCAGTCTTGTGATGTTTTATATTTTTGTGAACTCCTTTGTTTTTGGGATGTGAACTCTTGTTCTACCTTGAAATACATTTTGCACTGTACTTGGACTGGTTACTAAAATCCAAATGACCTCATTTCAGTTCCGGACGCATTGTGGGAAAAAGAGGACAATTAAGACATAAAAGTTTTGGTTTCGTGCATTTCTGTTTTCTTTTTCTCCTAAGGAATATTTAAGTGAAATTGAATGTAACTTGACTTGAGGTTTGTTTAAGCTCAACAGTCATTGGTTTATTGCAATTACTTTCAGAGAATTTTTATCTGAAAAATCTTTGGCATTAAACCAGAAAGCATTCTAGCTTTCTTCTCCTTCATCTCTAAGCTTATGACTTGCTTGTGCAATTGTTGTATGAAAGCAATTCTACATTTTTTTCTCTTATAGGAAAACAGATGGAGAAGAATTTATCTGCAGTTGGGATTTGCTGCTTATAATTTATTTCACAGGATCAAGCAAAAGATAACTGTGAGCTCACACTAGTCAAGCTTCCAGGACGCCGTCACTTCCAAATTATATATATTTTTGAGATTATAGTTATGGAGAGACATGGGTAGAAAGCCATTGGAGCATTTTTCAGATTTCCATGAGGTCTTGATGCTTCTCTGCAGCTATACAGCACATTCCTAGTGCTCCCTCTTGACTGGGCGGCTCCTATTAATAGAAATATATTTTATATTTTGTTTCCCAGCTTTCTGAAGCCCCTGGTATTGAAGAAGGAGTCTGCACACCTATAGGAGCTTCTCCCTTTCCCACAGCCTGCACAAAGCCGTGTCGCTCCACCATACGCTCGGATTTTGCAAACAGGATGGAAATCATTCTGACATGAGCTTATTACAGAGCCCCATTCCTCAGTGGAAATTTTTCTGGTATGTCCTATTGTTTTAGCATTACATTTTATTATTTTTTTCGTTAATACAGTAGGAAAATCACATTGCTTCCAGGGCACGTTGATGCTAGTCAGGACGCTCTGGAGGCTAACAATGAGTCAGGACTCTGGACTGAGACCAAGCTTTTCTTCCATTGAGCTCTGCTCTTTTTTCTTCCTCCTTAAGGAACTGGCTTTTATTGGCCTCTTTAGCTTTGGATTAACTTACATCATACATTTCATAGTATATATTCCAGTAAGAGAATACGCACAGTGCCATGCAAATTAACCTCCTAATCAAATTAAAAGGTTGAATGACTTACACAGAGCAGCTTGGAGAAGAGGCTCCACACGTCAACACGATGGTTCACGTCATGAGCCTCGGGAAACAGGCACCCACAGTGCAGCCAGGGAGGGATAAAGCCAAGCTACACCTGAGTCAATGCTGAAAGAGCCGTGACAGAAAGTTGTGCCGAGAGCAGTCCTTCCTTCCCAGAGGGCTCTGACAGCTCCAAGTGTTGGGGAACACACAGAAGGTCTAAAGGGAGGGAAGGAAAGGAAATAGAAGTGGTTTTCTGTCAATGGCATAAAGGGACGTAGGGGTGCAACTCCTGTTATTTTCCTAAGCCCCTTTAGAAACCTCCCTGGGGAAGGTGCAGGAGTGCAGCCATAGCCAGCACTGAGCTGCTGAGAGCAGCAGCTGCTTCTGAGCATTGCCTGGGATTGTGGAGTGTGGGCATCCGTGTGCTCCTCTGCTCTCCTGCTGGGAAACGCTCCTACACAAACAGGGTCTGCATCATGGCCAAGGTGCAGGATGAAATAGTGCCAGCATATGCTTTATGGCAGGTAAAAGCCTCCCAACACCACTTCAGTGCCAGCAGTGCTGTGATAATTCCTCTCTCCTCCACACCTTCAATTGTTTCACTTCTCAGCAACATATTTTAGCTCTATGGCTCCATTAGCTTTTTTTTTTCCTTCTGCTTCTAAGCACAGGGTCATTGACTGCCTTAATCAAATCTCATAGCATAATGAAAAGTAAAAGCCATAATGTAGCATTTAACAGACCAACTATCCCCCATGCTGACTGGCATATGATATTTCTAAAAGAATGAATTTTCAGTGAGACCTGAATGGTTCAGGTCAAGAAGAAAGAGAGGCCAAATCATCTTTCTAATCACAAACCTTTGCCCCATGGGGTCTGAATTCTCGCTTTAAGGACCACATCAGAAGTTTTATGAAGTTTGCTGCTTTGTTTCCATTTTTAAGAACCACTCCAAGTCAGACTGAATTCAATGGGAGCCCTTTCATTGACACGATCAGGCTTTGGAGCAGGTCCATAGAGAATGACACTTTTCTATGATGAAAAGAGAACAGCTCTGAAAGTATCTGCATTTCCACTGATGCTCATGTAGAGTGGAAAGTGTTTCTTTCTGGATGAGTGATCGCCCTGCACAGTCTGTAGAAACACTAAGCAGATGCAGCACATGCTCAGTTCTTCATCCCAGTTCCTCAAAGTGAGGCAGTACAGCACCACAGACACAGCATTGGAAACACTTTGAGATAAACTATAAGATAAACTGACATTCTCAGCTTCTCGGCTAGACCCTCACAATGCTGAACTCAAAGGGAGCCAAGTGAAGGCAGCTTTCACTTGGTCCAAACACCACTCCTTACAAAACAAACACTGGAGAATTCATTACAAATTACTGCCCTGTTTGCCTGGGTTTTTATATTCTTTTGTACCCGAAATACAGGTGGCAAAAACCATTGTGTTAGTGGGTGTCAGTTTTCTAGGGATGAAAATCAGATCTGTGCAATGCCCTAAACTTCTGTATCCCAGGACCTCAGAAACACCTCAGGTGTGATACCTGAGACATGAGGAGCAAACCAGACGTGTTTTTGTTGTGGTGTTTTACAACAATCCCTTCAGCGTGAGCTCTTTGTGATAATTACCAACACCTTCATTCACTGAATCAGAAAAAGTCACCTGTTTCTTATTGAACTTTTTATGAATGTGAATGCAACTAACATTGCTTCAGCTGGGCAGTAGTTTCTCCCAGAACCTCAAACACTGAAGAGCTCATCCCCTTCGCCAGAGGAATCCTGGACAACGAAACCACTTTAGTTATGGCCCAGGAATATTTTGTGTCCTTAGAAGAGGAACCTGAAGTTGGCCAGAAACGAAGCCAGCTGAATTCCTGGTGCTTTTACCAATGTAATAAAGAACAGAAGATCTTCACTGCCGGAGCGTCGTGTTACAGCAGCAGCAGCAGCAGCCGGGTTCGTCTCGTTCTCCAGTGAGCAGCAAGAGATTCCATATTCTCATTTCAGTGGGCTTTACGAGTCCAAGACACCCTGCTTTTTCACCACACTGATAAAAAAGGATGTCATTAAAAAGAATGTAATTGATACACAGTTAGAAGAACTGGAGAAGAAACAACGGTGTCCGTGGGAACACTGTGCTATCTCGTTCACTCGGGGCCATAGCACGCAATCAGTGTTTATCCATGTGAGTGGAAGGTGTGCCATTTCAAATACCCTCCCTCTGATGGATGCAGGCCGCTGCTGGATCATGCTATTGAACTCTCTCTTTGGGGCTGTTTGTCTTTGGTTTTCAACTGTCTTATCATGATCTATGTGTGCTGTGCATACCATGGCATGTCAGGCTAGATCAGACTACAACTTGTCACACAGAGCAGCAAATTAAGGCAGTATGAGTGAGCTGCAGATTCCTATCGCCTGGCATTGGGAAGTTCATAAAACTTACTTTGGTGGAAAGTATTTTGGTGTGCAGCAAGCATCCTTTGGATCATGTTTCTTTCTCTCTTGGCTGGTTGGAAATTTTTTTTCATGTGTACAGTTTGAAACTTAAAAGGTAATTATGCTATTTAGAGGTATATTTTTAAATTTATGTCTTTGTTGTTCCTGCTGTTCCCTGAACAGATTAATTGTTAAAGCAGTCATTGCAAAATTATTTCAACTCATTTTTGTTTTATCACTTATTTTGCATTATTATGAGGAGCTATTATAAGAGGATGGGAAAACTCTTGGCAACTAGGAGAAGTTATCTGTGTATTTATTTAAAGGAAGTTATGCTCATAAGAGGGAGAAGAACATTTTAAACTAATATAAGAACCACTGAAAAATGTAGCCCTGATCTCAGTTTCAAACCCACCCAGGCATTTCTTTCAGCTTACACACTTCCCCAATTTGGGTCATAAGCACTGAAAGCTGCGAAAGAAAATAACTCCCCTTTCAGCCCCCATCCTTCCTTCTGAAGCCAGATGTGTTGTAGGGAGCTCTGCAAACCCAGAGGATAAGAAGAGTCCTGAATTCAGAGCAGCGAAGAGCCAGCCAGGATTGCGGGGCTCCCGCCGGGCTCTGCCCATCACCTGGTTTGACTTCCCAAGGTTTGTCTGGGCATCGATTCAGGGAGACTCAAAGCCACGTGGCCGACTCCCAGCACAGGTAGTTTCACAGGAGTCAAGTGGAAACAATAGAGCTGTTAAACTGCTGAGCCGGAGCTGTACGGACGTGTTCCCTTCGCTCTGGTGGCTGCACGAGAACTGGGAAAATGATTCAGGTGAGGCTGAACCTGAAACACACAAAGTGTTGGTGGAACAGACATAAAAGCCCCCCCAAAAGTTTCATTTCAGGTCAGCCCAGATTGCATTGTTAGACCTAGAATGGAAGTTTTCATGTTTTTCACCCAAAATTTAAATAACAGACATTCTAGCTGAGCAAACGCTCCATTTCAAAACATGAAACTTTAGGCAGTAAAAATTCACTTTCTTACCGAGAAGTCTAACATTCAATTGACCATATTATTTTCAAAATAGTAATGAAGAAAAATGGTTAATTTTGAAAACTAAGTGGTATAAGAAAGGTGAAAATTATATAGTTTATTCTAAAATACTGAAATGAAACATTTAAACTTCCCAGAGAAAAGTATTTCCCCTGATTTTCTTTCTGACAAAACTCTGCATTACATTCAACCAGAATTTGTGAATAGTTTTCCACTTCAAATTGCACTTTTGGCAAACACAGTCTATCCTGGAAAGATTCCACCAGCTCTGTTGAAACTGGCACATGCTCACATACTTTGCTGGATAAGAGATTTCATCCTGTAAAATGGGGATAAGAATAAAACTTCCCCACTGATGAAGAAAAATCTATAGGTTGAGCTGTTAATGCCTGTAAGATACACATGGCTGAGGCAGACACCAAAGATTTTGGCTTCCCCGGGTATAACACTTCACAGAGAAAAGAAGCCACTTCTTTGTCTTAATGGGAACTAGATTAGGTCTTCAAACCTTAACTAGTTAGATGAATAAAAAGCTAAAAGACAACGCAAGCTTAAGTGCTTTAAAATGATGATCTAGAAGGCCTGTAATTTGCAGCACTACAGTGGAGCTGCTCAGCTTGGTTTGAAGTGATAAATGGGCACGGGCATCCCACCGAGCTGTGGCAGAGGCCCACAGGGGCTCCCACCGCAGTCGCCGCACGGGATCGTGTCCATGTCCCGCGGAAAACCACCGGGATAACGCTCCCGGCTGCAGGCGGCCCAGGACTGCCCCTGTGCAGGTGTCACCCACCGCTGCCTCGCTCGTCCTCCTCTCTTTCTGGCCGGGGGGAAGTTTCCTGTGGAAGCCAGTGATCAGAACGTTTTGTGTGGAGCTTTCCCGGCTCATTCTATGTGACATGTTCGAGACGGGGCTTTGCTGCAGCCTCGTAGCCCATGGCGGTGGGCAGGGGAGACGAGGCTTCGCTGAAATGTGGAACAAACACACACGGAGAGAAAATGGATAAAAGATTAAAATGACAGCTTGCTGAGGTGGCTTGTTGTCGCAGTGGCTTTAGCATGATCACAAAGTGATGTGCACTACTTGACAGAGCTTGCTCCTACGTGGGGGAAAAAAATTGACGCTTAGTTCGCCCCACTAGACCGGGATTTGCTAAATGCACAAAATTCCCCACCCAGGTCACAACAGGTGTGCCAGCAGAACTGTGAGTGTGGGAAGAGGTGTGTCTGTGCAGAGGGCTGGAATCAAACCCCTGATCAAACTCTGTCTGAGGGACTCAGAGGTTCGATCGGTGAGCCGTGTTCTGCAGCTCAAGCCCACTGTTAATTTTAAAATGCTCTTGCACCCCATGCAATGTGACAGCAGAGATGCAGAAAACGATGTCAGAGTTGATAAAAGAAAACACAGAGTCAGAGGAAGTGTAAGGGTTTTGGGCAAAATTCTGGCATCAGTAAAATCAATGGCAATGCTCCCACTCCCTTCCGCAGTGCTGGGATTTCACCCTTTGCCTATAGAAAATCAGCGGATACGCAATAATAGGAATCCCCATTACACTGGGGTTTATTTTGCAGAAGTGTTGGGTTTAAATTTTGAAAATAATTTCGACTGAGCTTTTGTTTAGCTCACCAAGGTCAGTTAACGTAATTCCAGAACTTCTGGATGAAGTTTTGTATAGATCATTTTCTGTAATGCATTCATCTGTCATGAAATACTCACATATTCTATTTCCACTTAATTCCCTTTGAAGTTACCTGTATGCCTAAAGTTAAGCCTCTTTTAAAAATCTTTACAGAATCAGGGACATAGTTTTTGTAATTCTCCATTCAGCTGCTGTGGTAAGAGTAATAAAAAAGGGCTGTGATGTATGTAGAATTACATGCTGTGCTCTTCCTCTGAGCTGCTGCATTTCTATGGCTGTACAAAAAAATCCTGTCTGCAGGGAATCTTGTTGCGGTTAAAAATCTATATTTTCGTTTTCTCCATTTGTTCTACAAAACTGAACTAACAGGCAAAACAAACATACATGCTAACATGCATAGAAACATTCAAGAACAGCAATCATACTGGGGAGGACATTGAAAAAACACTTGTTTTAACCAATACAATTTTTTTTTTAAAGTCTAAAAATGAAAAATACAATGTGCTAATTACCGCAGGGTGTGCAAATACAGGGAGGGATTTTTTTCATGTGCTCTGAGAAGGTATACAAGAAATGCTGTGTTATTTAATTCACAAATAGCATGAAATACTAAATTTACATTCCTATTGGTTCCAAGAAGATTATTTTCTAATCTACAGAAATAATAAATACCCATAATTATAATATAACCTGCTTGCATAACATGCTCTATTTTAGAGGAAAAAGACAACTTATCCCAGCTGCTGCCAAATATTGAAGTCATCCCTGTTTCTAGCATTCCCCCAAAGCTCCAGGACTTCAGCTGGGAAAGCTCTTGGAGCAGTGCAGGCGCGGACATGCGCACGCAGCCCAGCCTCCCCGTGGGACAGAGACCATACCCTCTGTCTGCAGCTGCAACTGGAGATGAGGAAGGGGAAAAAAAAAAGGTTTAAATGACAGATGCCAACTTCCCAGTCCCTCATGTCCTATGGACAACAGGGAAAATTAATCCTCTACGTTTTACAGCTTCCAGGGAGAATTTGCCCAGCTTTTCCCACGATTTATGTGTGTCCCTGGTGTGTTGAGGACTTCCTGTTCAGCCACAGGCAAGTGTGACATGGCTTTTAACAAAGCCTCGGTGCAAAAGTGCACCTTTTGCCTTTTGGGTTTTTTTGTACTTAGGCAGCAAAAAGCCCAGAATTCCCAGTTTTTCACCCAAAAGCAAGGCTTTGTGCACACACTGAGCCAGCGAGGGGTGACAGCCCTGTCCAGCAGCAGCATGTGGTGGCCTGGCTCCCGTCTCCATGTGGAGCAGCCAGGACAGTCACCTCCTCCCATGCTTGTACCAAACCTCTCACTTTCCGCCCCTTAAATTGATGCTTTTGAGCAGCAGCTTGGAGTGGGCTCATCCTGTCCTTGCAGAAGTGGTGAGGGCTCCTGTAAACCCATAACAGGGGCTCTGCTTTTCTAGCTGGGGTTATCCTACAGAAGCAGTTTTAATGTAAGTCTTTTCCATTGCTGTTCTCCTTTTTTCAGGCTGTGTTTTAGAAACCCAGCACTTTATTCTGCACTTCCAGAAATACCTAAAACAGCTCAGCCAAGAGAGCCTTTTCCAACTGGGCAGGGAAGGAGTTAACAATGCCCTTTCATGCAAAACCACAAACAACTGGGGGGAAAGAGAGAGGGGAGGAAAAAAAAAAAGAAAAAGAGAAAAAAAGAGTTTTTTTAACTGAGAAATGGAAAGGATCCAAGTTCTAACCGAGAGTAAAAGCACAGAGAGAGTATGAAACACACAAATCATCCTGGGGTTCGGAGTTGATAAAGTTATTAAAAAAGAAAAAAGGAGGAAAGGCGGGGGGGTGGGGGGAGAGAGAAAAATCCCTTTGTTTCTGCCCTATACCTTGAGGCTGTGGGAGCAGGGGGAGGGAGCGCAGAACGAGTCCGACCGGAGCCCAGCGCGGAGCCCCATCCATCCCAGCGGGAGCCGGGCACGGGCTGGTGCTCCCCAGCTCCCCTCTGCTCAGCTCCTGGCAAGGGCCGGGGAGGGTTTGCTTAAACTCGGCACTTTTTTTGCTTCTCTCTTTTTTTTTTCCTTGAATTATTATTATTAGCGAGTGGGAGAAAAGCAGCTTTTAATACGGGCGGGCTGGAGGCTGGATGCGGCCGGAGCGCGGGCGGGGTGCGGAGGGCCCCGGCGGCTATTGGGCCATCGGCTTAGCAACAGCGCGGAGAGGGCCAACCCCAGCGCTCCTACAGCTGGGCCACCTTCCAAGGATGGGTGCCAAACGCTCCGCTCCTCTGCCAAGAAAACAAACAAGGGCACTTTTAAAAACTCCAGAGTTAAAGAGCGGGTTTTTTCCCCCCCCCTTTTTTCTCTTCTCTCCTCCACAAACTCTCCTCGCTCACAGTTAATGATCTCTTCCCCTTTGTCGCCGAAGTTCAAGCTGCAGGGAATTGCCACTTGTGCCGGTTTCAGGAGTGCTTTCCCCGCTCCTGAATGTGCCAGGCTCGGCTCTCTGCGGGCTGGAGCAGGCGCTGGAGTCAGCGAGCCCATTTCTCTTCAGATGCTGCAGGTTCCCTCTTTTCTTCCCTAATGGCAGAAATCTCTGCCGGCTGCATTAGCATTGAAACCTGTTTGCCATTGCCACGCATTTATAGAGCTTACATAATTTACTGCCTATGTCACTCTCTCGTCTGCTACCTCTTCATTCATTTCAAGCCTGTTAAAGAAGTGGAATAAGAAGCACAGAGACTTAAATAGGCAAAAAGTGGCTTGTAGCCACAAACCTTTTTTTTTTTTTTCTGCAGAGGAAGAAAAAAGAATTTGGGAATTCTGGTTTCATTTTATTAAAGATATATTTTTACATTATATTTTTAGTGCAGTCTTTCCTTCATATTAGTCTCTGTGATTGCTGAAGCTGGGGTAGCGCCAAACCTTTGCTGAGAAGAAATATGGACTATGTTTTTTTACCAGCTGAGAAACGTGCAGGTCCATACTGTGTCCCAAAATCTCTTCTTTCCCTGTGAAGGAGAAAAGCAGAGAATTCAAAGCCCATTTCCAAGAAACACCAACTCTCTTCAGGTCCCCATGGCTTAGCGCCTGCCCAGAGAGAGCGCTCGCCTTGGATCCTGATTTTAAGCACTAAAAGAAGAAAATGGAATTGACTTTTCTGTTGCTGTTGTTGTTTATGCTATAAGACACTCCGTAGGAGGTGAAGCCAACCATACCTCTGGGGAAATATTAAACACTTCACAGAGAAAAGCCTAAAGAGGCAAATATTGCAGCCCTTTTCTCACGCCAGTCATCCCATTAACTTCAGAGACACTGCTCCTGTGAGTGGGGCTGGTGGGGTCAGCCCTTGGTACACAGTAGCACCTCCAAAGGTTAAAGGATGTCATTTGCACTCATGATTTTGTTTCACTTCCTACCTCTACCTCTGATTTACTGAGAAACCTCAAATAAATCACTTAACCTCTTTAAGAACAAGTTTACTTAAGTGCAAGAACATTCTGAGCCTCCAACAATATTTGTGAAGTGCTTTGAGGTCCTTGGAGGAAAGATGTACTTGCAAATTATCAGGGTAGCTGCTTACATGGAAATAAATCTCAATTTCTGTGTCTAAGCATGTGTCCCAGCTGCATCCCAATCTCATGCCTGCATAACAGTGGTTATGCACCATAATCCACTTGGATTTCAGAGGGAAAATACGCAGGAAAGCAGCTTGAAAGGGCTCATTTGCAAGCAGGTCCTTGGTTCCAGAGAGCTGGGCTTTGGGCCTGCTGTATGGTGCACTTCATCTTCAAAACCTTGCCTCTGATATATTGAGGGCTGTGTTCTGCAGCTGCATTCTGAAAGTGAACTGCAGTTCAGTGATTTGGTGCCCATGGTCCACGCACTATTTGCTCTCTCAACTGGCCAAACATCCATTATTGGAAAAAAAAAAATGGACTGGGGAAGATTTTTTCTGAATAGCAAAGAAACACCATGATGGGAACTTGTGTGGTTGTGACTGTGCCCCCTGTCCCAGGCAGACTAGGAAATATATGAACAACAACAGGAACCATACACAAAAAAAGATTTTAGGTAAAGGTTCAGTGCAGGGAGAAAAGGGAAGGGGCTTCCTTTTTATCTGTACTGGTTCTGCTTATCTTTTACTAGAGGCTGTTTTTAGTGATGAGGAAGTAGAAGAAGAAATCCATTTGTTTTTTCTCATGACACAGCAAAATCCACAACCTAATAACTCAGAATAACATCCCTTCTGCCCTAAAGAAATAATCTCACAAAATTAAACCAAGACTTTATCCAGAGATTGCCCAATTCAACAGTAAATTTCCATTCAACTGAAAAGGCTTCGAATAAAGCCTTCATGTGGGAATCCAGCAAATTGAAGCAACTTCACAAATGCTTGGTAATAATTCAGGACTAGGATCTTAATTATTTTTCATTCATTACATAGGTGAGCAAAGAGCTGCAGATTTTGATGGGAATTTGGGACTACAAACCAGGACAAAATATTTTGGCACAAAAGGACAGCTGGATCAACCTGTAGGCCTTGAGCCAAGAGTCAGCTGATACACATTGAAGTGCCATTTATCACCATGCTTTCCCCAAGAACGGCTTCCCCGCCTGTGCTGCTGGCTCCAGCGTGTCCAAAACAACTCCACCACCCTCTACAGCACCTTTTACACCTACCTGAAATTGTCTTTTATTTAAAGAGTACACAGTTTGTGTCAGTAATTCCCGTAGACCCATAATTGTTTTTATAACACCTGGTTTCAGCAGGTAGTATAGTTCGCCAAGAAGTTGATATGAATGCATTTCATAACATGCTTTATATAATCCATTATTAGAGGACATTGCTGCATCTGTAATTATGCTTGCAAATGCATTTTATTGAGTTCTACATAAAAGTATGCAGGACTGTAACCAGCTCTGAGGCTGCAGAAGTATATAAGTGTATATATATATAAATAAATATATATATATATCTGTATATATA